>BPLR01021221.1:0-52700 GCA_021605095.1 Caerostris extrusa | reverse complement strand
AGAAAAATAGATATTTTAATAATATAAAAAAATTAAACAAAAACATTTTTTTCATTCCCATATAATTTTTACTCTCATTTATTGCCTGGCTAATTACTCTTTGTAATACAAATGTAAAATGTGTTATAAAAATTACATATTAAAAAAATTAATTATATTAAAAATTATTACTTTTTAATTAAAATTTTTGTTATTAAATTATTAATATATTAATATTATTTTTAATTATTAATATTAGAAATTATTTAAAATCATTATAAAAATATTTTATTTTTTGGTACAATAAAATATTTTTAGTTTCCTTCATGTTTTGATCTTAACAAATATTTTGTCTGCGTTTCGAAAAGTCTAAAATATTTTTACAATTGTGCAAAAGACTCATTCATCCTGATAATTCTACCAAAACAGTTTAAAGACGCCCCCTCCGCTAGCCTATCCATGAGATTGTTGCCTCATGAACTGTTATTATTAATCGGCCAATACCGTTATATTTAGAATTAAGTGGGATGACAGGTTAATCAACTAATTCACACAATTCTTATGGCACTTTTAACATGATTATTTATTATCATTGATGATCAGATTGATGATTGGTACAGATTTATTAACATCATTGATCTGTATTTTACTATTGATCATTAATATTTATATAGACTTTAATCGATAAAAAAAATGCATCATTATCTTCTCTCCTATTTCATCATTTGTATGAAGAGTTTGTAACAGGAGTATACCATCTAAAAGTAATATTCAATAAAATAAAGTCATAACTTCTTTTTTTAAATGTGAAGTCAATTCCATCAAAATATATACTTTCATATAATAGCAATTATTTTGCATATTTTTCAATAAATGTAATTATGAAAATGTTTCAATGTGTATGGATCTTAAATTCAGTTTTGGAGTGGGGGAAAAATAGATGAGGCTTACTTTGTTAAGTAAATTCTAAACAACTGGAAAATAAATTGCCCAAGTGATAAATTATAATACCAATATTTTGTAAACTGATACCTCTTTTAATTTTTCTAATAGAAAAATGTTTAATTTATCGAATTTGTTTTTCAGAAATACAAATGTTTTTAATTTTTTAAAAATATTTTTTAATGTTAAGTATGCTGTAGTTATAGCATTGAAATTTTTAAAAATACTAGTAAAATTTATGCTTAAGTTATAGCATGAATTAATATAAATTGAATAAAAAATAACAAAAAACTGAATAAGTAATTATGAGTAGAGAGTTCTAATGAAATTGTTCAAAAATTATTTTTCCTAAATAAGCATTTTTTAAATAATTTAAAAAATAGTATTGGCTTATAAATTGCTTTTTATTATAATAATTTTATTTTTTATTATATTATAATACTAAAAATACTTTATAAACATTTTATCAGAATCAAGTATTAATTAGTTGTAATTACAAAAATTGTTTAAAATTATTCAGATTAATACATACAAATTTTCATATTTCTAAAAATCTATAATGTTTCTTTTCTCAAACATATATGCACTAAACTTATACAAAAATAAATCCTTATTTGTGCTTATGTTTTAAGTTTGAAAAAATATGTTCAATGCACATATTTACATATTTCTATATTACAATGCATATTTACATATTTCGAACGGTTTTTTTTTAAAATCCTTTGTGTTGAGGAAAAATTTTCCTGGAAGAATAAAAATATTTAAGGTTAACAAAAATATATTTAAAACAAGCTTAAAATTTAAATTACATAAAACTTAAATTCAATTAGGGTATCGATTAAAGGGACTGAAAATTCAAAGAAAAAAATAAATATAAACAACTCTAGATTATTTATTTACATAAACACAACTTAAAATTATAGTTTTTAAAAGCTAATGCAGAGCAAATAGAAGTAATTCTCTAATAATAATTTTATTTATTAAAATTATATATGTTACTTTCTTTTTCCCATTTTATAATTCTGCATCACCACTGTTAAAAATTTAGCTAACAATCAAAAATTGATTTAAGTCGTTCATTATATCTTACACTCTAATATAAGAAAAAAAATATAGACAATACTTATTTAACTACAAAATGCATATATTTTAATTTCAGGAACTAAAAGAGATTTCAAGAAGTGGTGTCCCTGTCCTAAGTACTAAGCGCCGCAGGAGTGTGGTTTTTAAAAGTCACCCCCTGCAGCCTTGGTGCTTAACACAGGACATTCTAAGAACTACTGTCAGTGATTTGTTGGATTAACTCATATGATATACTTGAATCTATAAAGGTAATGTTTTTGTTCGAAAATTTTTTTTGTGAATATATAAATATTTATTTTTCAATTCATAATTATTAATTGTTTTATATATTTCACATGAACTAATCGATTCTTGAAAACAAGATTTCAATAGCATTCTAGAGAATCACTTTCTTGAGGATTTATTCAATTCTACAGAAAAGCTACAATTGTCGCTATAACAAGATTCCAACAGCATTCTACATCACTTTCTTGAGGATTCATTCAGCTCTACAAAAGGCTTCTATTGCTGCTATAAGATCGAAATTTTTGTTTCGGGTAAATTTGGTTTTCATCTGCAAATTTCTTGATATTTGTTTTTACTTGTGTTGTAATCAAATAGTTTAAATAAAAGTTTTTGGTTTCTGAAAGTAAACAGTGTTTTTGATTTACTAAAAAAAGTCCATACACAAAATCAATTAGCTTTAAGTTCAGCAAGGTGTTATTAGGATTTGAATTTTTTTTTTTTTTCTAATGAAATTTAATTTTTTTTTCCAATCCCACTAAATAAAAAAAAATATGAATTCAACATAAAAACAATCCAAGTTTAATTCTTTCACTAAAAGTATATTTCTAAAAAATTAAACCATTGATGGATGCAATCTTTTTGTTTGGCATAAAAATCAGTTCTTTAATAAAAATAGTGCAAGCTTAATAAAATTAAGCACAGTATAAAAATAAAAATAAAAATTAAAGCAGTATAAAAATAAAAATAAAAATTAGCTACAGTATTGTTCACAGTATATTTCAGTGCATGAGCCAAGAAATATATATATGAATATGAGCCTAAATTATATGGAAACATACATGGATCTGTTAATCTCCTAAAAAGTGTAGGACTTTTCCATTAGCCAGGCATAAGTGATAAATCACCAATATTCCATAATTTTTATTTTTTATGATTCTAAAAAATAATTTTAAATTATATGGGTTATTCTTTTTTTATAAAAATGAGTTCTTATATTTTGAAAATTATTTATATTGCTGGTTGTTCTCATCATTGGTAAAATAAAAAATTTGATGTTGATTGAATTTTGCACTTAATTAACATAAAAGTACAAAATGTACAACAATGTTAATAATGATATTGATGGTAATAATTATGACTAATAAAATATGACACATTTTTTTTCTCTCTTTTTGATCTTTAAGTTAAAATAAGCACATTAAACTAATTATTTCATTTTCTTTCCTCATAAAAATTCATTGAAAACATTAGAATCAAAATTTAAAATTATTTTTTATTTACGATGCTTATATTTACAAACATATAAAATGTTATATACATTCAAACACACATATATTCACTAGTTTTATAATTCAGCAGTATGAAATAAATTTCTTTGAGTGAAAAAGTAATGACTTTTAGGTGCATTCTTCTTTGTGGCATCAGGATTCATAAATTTTAGAAGATTTTGTGTCTTTTTCTTTGGCGTACCTTCATCCTCTACTTCTTCCCTAAAAGTAATAAAAAAAAAAAATTTAAATCATAATGTACTTGCCAACATGTGAAATATGATAACTTCATAATTTTCAAGACTTATATTTGAGTATTAAATTAAAATTGTTATACTAAATAACTAAATACAAAATTACCTATAAGGTCTCTTTCCAGAAATGATTATTATGATTTTTACTGTTTATGTAGCTGATTTGGCTGTTATTAAGTTTTTTTGTACTAAGTAATGTTGATTTGGCAGGATTTTAGTGATATTTGACAGAGAGCTTCTGAACTCAGTTCTCATGTTCTTACATTGTTGGATATTCTCTCCCATTCAACTTCAATATCAAATTTTTATCGCAAAAAAGTCAGAAGGTCTATTATTATACTTTAATTAGCTGCCAGTTTTTAAAATGTTTTTAAAGAGCAAATACTTTTTTTACAATTTCTTAATAGTGTGAACCAATGTACTGGACTCTATGATTCACCTGCAAATTTGGCACAAAATAACACAGCCTTACAATATCCTCAAAATTTGTATGTTATATGGTCAAATTTATTAGATGGTAAATATATAACACTAATAACTACAACTATAATATTATAAAAGCATTAAGTATTTTTATAACCTCTGAAAAAATATACATCAGCAAAATATTTGATTTTTTTTAATTAACATTAAACAAAATTTCACTATTTTTTAAGTGGAACTCTTAAATCTAAAATTTCAATTTTAATTTTAATTTAAAAAAAAAAACAAACAAAAAACTAACCATTCAACTTTAGCTGCACTATTCTCTAGAATTTTTTCAGCTGTAGACCAACTAAATCTAACAAACTGAGGAAACCCAAACACTGGATCAATATTATTTGCAAGAAACTTTTTAGTTACTGGATCTAAAATAAATAGGAAAAAGAAAACATTAGATGAAATATCTCATATATAATTTATGTATTTAAATTAAGTTATAATTCTTAATAACTTCTTTAAGAATACTGAATAAGATGCTAAAAATGCATTCCATTAAAATATTTTTTAAAAATAAAATATGATTTAAATATTTCAATGCATATTTAACAAATTTAATGACACATTTTCATCAATAGGTAATAAAAGGCATCAGAGAAATGCAAAAGTTAATGCATTTAAAAATAGCATAATTATATTTATCTATCATAAAGAAAATGGATGACACAATATCTAAACAAATTTCAAGTATTTCAGTGTATAACATGAATATTTTTATTAATGTGCAATAATGCCCTTTTTAATCAGAGATTATAAAATTATGTTGTTTCTTATACTTGAGTCGACACCAATATCTAGACCAGGGGTGGCCCACTTTGGAAATGCATCATAACTCTGCGGGCCGCATATAAAAAATTATATATCTCCATATTAGATTTAGACTCACTATCGACATTTTTTGGAGTGAAAAATTGAAACATAATGAGTTTATTTTTGTGTTTACTATTATTGCTATGTGTAAACATAGCATCCATTATGTTTCATCATGTTTTGTGTCTGGTCATGAGTTCGGAGAATATAATTTAATTATTCTGCGAATTCATAACTGTAAACTCATAAATAAAACAGGCAATATCTGTCATATATTTGCAAGAATATTATTTTAAAATCAAAATTAATTTTTTCTCATACTTTCGACAGTTAATTTTTGAATATATGGATGCACGCATAATGTATTTTTAATACAAAAATACTTGCTTTTTCACTATTTTGGCTATTAGAAAATAAATATATTTTTACTGACTTGGCTCTGTATTGCTGAAGAAGGAGGGCAGTGTCTTCTGGAAGGACTTTTAGGTGTAATTACACCACATTTGTGTATTGCATGGGAGAAAAGACGGACAACTTGTACCAAGTAGTCCGACTGAAGAGGCAAGATGCTGAACTTCCCAAACACCATCAAGTCTCCTCAGTTTTGAAACAGTGTCTACAACAAAGCTGGCAGCGGATTGAAGAACATCAGCCCTAATACTCACCAGTGGCACACATTACCACAAGTTATAAACTTTCTTTATGATGTTTAAAGTGTAAGGATTATTTTACACTAAAATTAGTAGCAGTACTTATTGCTAAAATCTATTGAAATTTTTAAAAAATCAGTCATTATTAAAATAATGAAAACCTCTAAGGATAGAAATAATTTTATTTATTTATTAATTATGGTTTTAATGCGGAATGCATGTCCTACCCCTTTCAAAGCAAAATTTTATTTAGATCAATACAACAAAATCCCCTCCCTTAAACAGTTTACAAATATACTGGTATTTGTTTAATGAACTAGATTTTTGCAAATATAACTAACCATTAGGATAGCCAGAGCCATATTCTATATCTTGAAATTTCTCTCCTTCAGAAAACTTCCAACCCTTTATAGCATTATCTCTGGCAACCTATAATGTATTCATGCATGTTAAAAGCATTTCATGTTATTTAATATATATATATATATAGTAAAATTCTACTTCAAAACACAATAATCATTCTATAACAGTTAGTTAATTTTATTGATATCTATGAACATAAAATTTAAATAATTATTGAATATTGAAAACAATATGATAAAAAATTATATTAACTTATTATACAATTATAATTGTAAAAATGAAATTAGGATAAATATGTTCATTATATTTATTTTGTCAACTAAGCAAGCAATTGCAAATTTAAAAAAATTACCTTTGCACATATACTAGCAGCACTAACAATTGGATAAACTGAATCAGCCTTTTTCGCAACTGTGATTTTAATTTCTGGAAATAAAGCAGCTAACTTGGCCTGATACTTTTCTGGTGGTCCCACAGTATCAACATACACCTATAAACAATACGTAAAACACACTATTTAATATAAAAATTAAAATATAATTATTAATGCTTTATAGACATACATATGCATAACTAACCAGAAAATAATTAATAATGCAACAAAAACAATTAAAGTAAAACAAAAATTTTTTACCTTAAGGAAATATGATTTCTTAAGGAAAAAAAACTATTAAATTATTTATGATTTCAAAGTAAAATTCCCCCCCCCATATTTTAGAATATTTGATTTCAAGGACAATTTTAATAACAATCAATTCTTAAGATCTTCTTTTCAATTCATTCTATATTTTGAAAGATCATTTGACAAGTTATCATATTACAATTGATATAATATAATACAGAAAAATACTTTTTGGTAGATGGAAAAAAAAAAAAAATGTTTTCGTATTTTATTAATTATTAAAAAGATTAGGAATAATAACTTGCAACAATGACAGTTGTTAAAAGGCTTATTGATAAATCCAGTAACATGAAAATAGTGCACATACCTCTGCAACGTTAACACCAAGTTCTAAAGCTTTTTTAATTAGACCTATAGCTGAATCATGAGACAAGGCATTCAGGTTATATTTAGATCTAAAAAATAACAAACATTATAAGATAACTTTACTTAGTTTTGAAAACACACAAACAAAAGGAGCACAATGTTTTAGGAAAAAAAATATGACAGAGAGAATTTAAAAACCGTCTCTTTTTTTTTCTCTCTCAGAAAAGTAAAACTGATGAATGTACAGAACTGAAACAAAAAACTGGACTAGAAACAAGACCTTTTTGAATAACAAAAGCCACAACAATATCCACTATACATAAATACATATAAAGTAACATTTATTTTCAAAAATTTCAAGAGAGAGAGAGATTTGTGTGCATTAGCATAATATTTTTAAAAAAAAAAGAAAAAACATTGCAGTAGATAAAAATGAAAAAATACAGGGGTGGTTGTGAATACTAATAAAATCTACATATACTTGTAATATATATATATGCTTATTCTGTTTTTATATATATACATAAATCTTATGCAATTTGTAGCTTGCTGCACAATTACTTGTAACAAAAAGTTTTCACTCTTTTTTGTAAAAAATTGTTTTTTCCAACTTTTCTTAAATGAAGGCTTTGCTTTAACAAGGTATCATCTCTCCAAATAAAGTTCCCTGACTTTTAAAAGGTGAAATTTAGAAAAAATCCAAATCATTCATATAAAACCGGACACTATACACTACTAGACACATTTTAAAAAACCAATTGAATATGAAAATTAATGATAATATTTATATTTAAAACTTTGTAAAAAGTAATGAATTTAATAAATATTTTCAAAACTTGATCATCCTAGAGAAAAATATAAAAAACTTTCTTTAATGTCACTAGTCTTACATCATCACATAGACTTTTTTTTTTTTTTTTGTCACTGAAGAAACTTTTGTTACTATAACTGAAGCAATTCTTATGGTTTTGTAACCATTATGTTGGATATATGCCCTTAAAAGCAGAAAGAATCACAGCATCATAAAAGCTATCAAATGAACTTTTCGTTAGTAGTTCAATTTTTATCAAAAAACTACATTCTTCCTATTATTTAATAAAACTGAATTTTTTAAATTGATATATAAGATGCTAACATTTGTATATAAAATATTTTTTAAAGGAGAATATCTGCAAATAAATTATAACAATTAAAATATATATTGTCTCATAAATTTAAAATAAACAAAACTTTTACCAAATAAGCAGAATATTACCGTTTTAACATACTGTTACTAATAACATTAGGTGAAAGAATATCAAGAATCCATCCCATCATATCACTTGCCTCATCTATCAAACTGAATAGATTTTCTCTTTTTTCTTCCGTAAGGGTTTTGGAATCTAATCAAAAGAAAAATGATCAGAATACTGATAACATACATAAATCATTTTACTTCAGAATCAAAGAATTATAAATAAAATTATTAGTTTTATTAGATGACAATTTTTGAAAATAAAAATGTCCTGAATTATACACGTCAAAATATTTAAAAATTAAGGTATACGACATAACATATCCATATGGAAATATTATTACATTTTGAATTATTTAAGGTTAAAAAGAAATTTATATATCTTTATTCTAAATGTAAGAAAATTTTATAGCTCAAGCCTAAAATTCATGGAAAAAAAAAATAGAGTAAGTCAAAACGTGAAAATTTTTGAAAAATCCAGAACATGACTATTGGTAGAATATATATACATATGTTGCCTGCTCATAACATGTCGAAATATAAAGATAGCAAAATGATTCTTATAATACGGTAGATATAATTTTGCTCATAAAAGCGAGCAGCTTACATAACACCAGGAAGAAATTGTTGTTACACAAATTTATAAATCACTTCTTTTTATATATAATAAAATATTTAGGTTTATAATGTAATTGTTTTGCAACAATTTTTTTGTAACATAGAAACTTATCAAAATAAATGTAAATAAATAAATTTTATAGTTATTACCAGCGACTCCTTTAGCTTTAAGTAAATCCAATTGAGATATAGGACAATATGCAGCACCATATACCATTGGACCTAATATCAAAAGTATAAGAATGAAATATCAAATTCAAATCGTAAAAATGTTAAGTTAGTGTAAATTCTACATCTTTCAAGTTATAAAAAAAATACTTTGTTATGAAAATAGATATACAAGTTCAATAAAAAGCATT
Source organism: Caerostris extrusa (assembly GCA_021605095.1). Taxonomy (NCBI): domain Eukaryota; kingdom Metazoa; phylum Arthropoda; class Arachnida; order Araneae; family Araneidae; genus Caerostris; species Caerostris extrusa. The sequence goes on along the minus strand of BPLR01021221.1, from coordinate 43,447 downwards.
GAATTCATGTCGCAAATTCTTCTAAATTTACTAGTAAAGATCGTATTATATAAGAGAGTCAGGACTCTATATCTTTACATATATAAATGCACAGTTGTTTCTAATTAAATTCCCACCATCATGCTAAGTCATTGAGGATTTTAATTAAACAAGGTTTATAAATAAATTTCATGTTGACCGTATATTACTGAAAATTTAAAAAACAAATTAGATATATTTATTAACATTAACACCTATTATTGAAAATGTGTTATTAACTTTTTCGAAATCAACACAAAAATAAATGAAATTTTATGTATTGCATGAAAAAAAGGTTCTTTTGACTTATTTGTACATTAATACTCAATTGTTTTTTTAATCTATAAAAAGTAAACTATCTTGTTACCAAAAATCCTTACTATTATAGAAATACATTATTATTACTTGTTGTTGTGACAAATCCTCAATGTCTGCGGTGCGGGACGGACATCCCATGAGTGATTTACTCATGGATGGAGGAAAAGGGGCAGCTACTGTTGTGATGGAGCACCCGTAGGTAGAAGTCTGACTTTTGCTCCGTGAAGCTCTTACAGTCATATGAGACCGGGACCTACAGCTTAAAGTGAATTCAACCACTACAAACATCCACGGCACCGCCAGGACTCGAACCCGAAACCTATGGTACCGAGCGCCAGAGCACTAGCCACTCGAACATTCAGGCCCTTTATTATTACTTAAGATAGATTAAGATTAGATCCTTAAAGACTCTATCCCCTTCTTGGTCATTATCTAAAATATATTCCAAAATTAATTTCATCTTAATTATTAACTATAAACATTGGTAAACAAACTAAAAATCTTACATCTTTTGTGTGTACATTTTTGCTTGGTTATGATGATTTTAAATTTGACAGAAAGAAATTTAAATTGCAGCTAAAGGAAAAGCATTGACACATATTTAATTTTTTAATAATATCATGTTTGTATTTTGAAATAAAATATCACATTGCTATTATCAAGAGAAATTGCTTTGCAATAATTGCTGTTTAATAAGTTTTTATACAAAAATTCTTTAACCACTTTAATTATATTTGAGGGAAGTTTATTTACTTAATACTTTAAAAAAAAAAGAGGGTACGGGAGAGAAATTCAAGTTTGGAAATTGAGCCATTTTGTTACACTGCAGAAAATTTATCCGTGCAATTAGAATTTTTTTTTTTTTCACAAGAAAATGCATACTATTTATCTGTTGCCTAAACTACATATTCACTCTTCTTAGTATTGGATACAAAATAAATAGTGACCCACATATACATTGTTAACAAAAGCTATTTTCTACAAGCAATAGAAAATTAGTAGCATAAAATTTGAGAAAGTCCCTTTTTAACCATAACCAAAGTCTACGAATGGTGAATACAATGAATCTAGCAGAGTCCCATTTTATAGTACATTTAAAATTCTTCATTTAAGCAGTTTAGATACCCATATTAATTTCAAAAAATACATTACATCTAAATATATTTTCTTTTCTAATGTAGAAAGTAGCTTAATCAAAAAATTTTAAAAATAAACTATTATAAAGATAAAATTTTAATATATATAGTTATTAATGATGGAAGCACAAAGATTAATTTTTATATGACATATCGAACACATTCAAAATAGCTGTTTCCTGCATAGTGGTATTTTATTGTTGTAGCTCATCAGTAATGCTGTTCCTTAAGCCTAACATCACAGCTAAGAAAATAATTTAGAAAAAGTTTTAAAAAGAAATGCCTTTTATATTACAGATTAAAATAACTTTGTAAAAAAAATTATACTTGGTTGTGCATCAGCATTTTATTATTATTCTTATAGAAACACATTTATTGGCATACTCAATTTTTTCCTTCTTACTGTGGCATCCCTGGAAATAAAAAAGCAGATGAGCTTGCTAAAAGGGATGTCATATTATTCAAGTTTCAAATGACCAGGTTTGTTACAAGTCTATATCATCAAATGTCAATATAAGCTCAAGCAACCATTACAATTAAAAGAAAGAACAAGAAATAAATGCTGGGAAGGTAACATCTATAATCTCACACTACCCCAGAAGCAGACCTGTTGCTGACTTTTGTTTAGCTACACTGCATAACTGCTTATAAGCACATCTTCACAGGTTCAAAATAAATGATAGTCCCACCTAGCCCCTATACTACAATGATGCGGCGATGAACACTGAGCAAAACGAAATGATGCTCAGCACTCTCTCAGATCAGTGCTTTTTCCAGATACTGGGAGGCAAGAGATCTTCTGAATTGTTTGACGACTTAATCCTGTTTTAATATTTTAACTTCAATCTGTCCTAATTTTTACCTATTTAACTACTTTTAAAATAATTTTATGCTTTTTTTTTTTTTGTTTTCTTTGTGTGATCTATTGTATTTTTATTGTTTTTCACATCTCTGTATGGCATAAGGATAACTATCTCTGTATTGAAATCTACATTAGAAATAAACAATAAAAAAAAAAAAATTTCTTGTAATACCAGATAATATGCCGATATCTTTCCTTTTAATAGGTTGGCCAATATACCTATATCTTAAGGGATAGAATATCTCAGTTTCTCCTTATTTTATTGATGCTCTGCCTCACAAATCTGCAACATTGTTTTTGTCAAGGTAGATATGTGTTGTTTTATGACACATCAATTTTGTCAGTACTGAACCAAAAAATTAAATTAAGCTCCAAAAAGAAGCCATGAAAAACTAATAAAAGTCTAATAAATAAAGTAAATAAAATTGTTAATAACAAGTGCATCACACATCAAATAAAAATGTCCGTGCAGCACAAATAAAAAATATTTTACAACTTTAACTGCAGATTATATTAGTAGTAAAAATCATTACAGAATTTTATTTTAAGCCTGGTTGCTGTCAAGCTCATACTGTCTTGAAACATTAACCCTTACATTGTCATCTACATCAGTTTGACGATTTTTACTGTTTACTGGCATGAATGCAAATGCAAATGCAAATTTGAATTCTGTAAGCATATATATAGCAGATTTTAAATGTGCTTATGAGAAAATTAAAGGAACAACCATAAAAAGTGCTTTATGTTAGTTCTATTAAGTGAACTGCAATGAACAGTGATTGGTTGGTAATTCAACGTTATAATGTAGTACAATGGAATTTACCTTTGCTTCAGAAAAATAAGCAAATTCTTTTAGCCTGTTCTTTCAGCACATATGAAAAGGAGTGTTGTAGGAAATTTGAAGTCAAATTGCAAGGATTGTACTAGTAGTTGGATAAATTTTTTACTTATAATAGGTGAAATATGTTTAGAACACATGCGGTTCTGACCATTTCGGTCAGGGACTGACCGCATAACTTATTGATTTTTCCTGTGTGTCTCAAAAAGTTGTAACAATAACATTTCCCTCTTATATTACCTATTTCTATGTTTTTATTTAAACTTTTTTTGCAGAAAAAAGCAGTTCTGCATTTTAAATATCTATCGGGCATGATAAAAGGAAGTTCTTGTGCAAATTTCATGTTTTTATGTGTTAAAATCAGGTTAGATGATTTTTTATTGACATTTCTTTAATTATTCTTCATAATATATTTTCTATTCAATATCAGGAGTGGGAAGTCAGCCAAAAAATTTTCAACTCCTAAGGGGAATTTTTATACCAACACTTTACTATAATTTTATGAACTAATCTCTACTAATAGATTTAGAAAATTTATGAAATAAATTTAATGACTTCCATTGAACTTCGCATACCTGTAAAAAAGTTTTTGCATAACAAAGTATTTTTTACAATTTTAAAGGTGCAATATTTCCCTAACTTAAAAAATATTTTTGTACTCTAAATATGCATACAAAAAATATATCATATAAAAATAACAGTACTAAATTAAGAGGTAGCAAAGTAATGATAGCTAAAGACAAGTAAAAGAAAATGCATATTTTAATTTTAGAGATCCTATATTTGTAATATCTTCAATCTTATTTGTTTTTATAAAATAGCTTCTATAAGATCTTTCATTGTGCTTACCTAATATAGCTTTTTATAAAACTCAGTGCTGAGAAAAATCGTAACAGTAACTGTCTTTGCTAATGGTTATATTATTGAAATATACAATTACAATGCTTTTTAACATTCGCTTTTAAATTTAAGAATTTTGAAAAAATAAGAATTTATAAGAGTTGAGAGCCAGAATATTATACCAACTCTTTCATTCACTTCTGATTCTTTACCTCAATTTGTTATTGTGATTTTAGAATTCTGCTTGTTATTTTGTTACCTAATTATTAAAAAAAAATGTCTGGATAAATGATCTTTTGAATTGGTTATGGCTTTAGGAATTCGTTGGAGTTTACCAATGCGAAGAAACAAAAGTAGATGCTAATGGTGCATATATACGATTAACAGGGTTAGACTGTAATAATAGGACATAATGGTTTAAATTTTTGCAGTGGTCAACAACATACATCAATTATATTACAATGAGCCAAGTCACAAAAGTAACAGGGACATCAAGAATCGTAAAAAGAAAATCGTACCCCCAAAACGTAAGAAAATCGGGAATTCTGCAGTTTAAGGTTCCGATTTTGCCAAATGGAATCATCAAAGAGCAATAAAACAAATATGATGACTTATTTATTTATTTTTTTGTTTTGTTTATTTAGGAAAGACTTGGCGAAAACCGCAAGGGGGAAAAAATAACAAATAAACAAGCAGAACACTAAAGTGAAGAACTTCCCATACACAGTGTCAAATCATTTAATAATTACCAAGAACAGGTCCTCTACCAGCTTCGTCAATGCCTAACATACAAGGTTCTGATTTAGTAGATAGAGGGACACCAGAAACTAAAACAACATTCTTCGACTGATCATTTGTAAATTCAGTCAAATCCATTTTAAATTTCGCAAGAAATCGGAAAATGCAGAATTAAATTTAAATTTTTGATGTTTATATCAACAGTACTTGTAAATTTTATCACTTATGAAAGATAAGTAAAATCAAATCATTTATGAGTTGAACAAAAAGATAAAAGCTACTTTTGTTCACTAACATTGGCTGTTACGATAAAAGTAAATAAATAAAAAAGAGTTCGCGGGAATTATTTGATCTTTTCAATGGTTACAGTTAATATAAGTCCCAGTTTAAAAAAACCCCGATGAATATTTCTTAATGTCAATAAAACTCAACTATTTAATCACTATAATATTTAAAAAAAATTAAAAATTAAGTGAAATACTTTGATTGGAACATTTTGTTTTTATAATATGTTATAATCAGAGAATTCCATGACATTTAAAGCTTGATTGCCAAAGTTCGTTATTCACTTCTTTTCCTATTCGTCAGTTCATACGGATGGCTCGACCGATTTAATATTGGCGGTAATAATAAACATTCAGTTGGAGGTTGGAAAAGAAGAATCTTGTTTGTATGCTTTTTTAAAAGCATTATTTTTAATAATTATTTTAAATTCATATTTGTTGGTTAGATTTTAATCTATTCTGTCTATCTTTGCAGGTAAATCTTTATGTTAATATTTTTCCAAGTTGTATTTCATGTAGTTTATATTACAAATTTAAATAGCCACTTTCAACGAATGTGAATTTCGTCATATTTTAAGTGGAACTTAATGAGATTTTATTCATAAGGAAATTTTTATCTATTCTAATTAATATTAAAATCATTCGGATAGTTAAATAAATATTTGAATTTATTAAATTATTGTAATGAGTTATGATATTTTGGAATTCTATAAAATTTTATTTCGTTCAGTACGTTTTCTTTTAAATAATAAAACAGATAATAAATTCAAACTTGAAAAGTTGTTTATTAGTATTCTTTTTAACGTATATAGATATCAAAATATCTATATTTTGACAGATGAAATTTAATAATAATATAATGAAAGATGAATTTTTTTAAGGAAGTTTGATTTTCAAATTCAGCATAAAAAATATGCTATAGCGATCATCTAAAAAATTCTCTTGGACAGAAAAAAATTGTAGTTCAGTGTTATTTTTAACAAAACAACACTGAACTATTGCCCTCTTTACATGCAAATTATTTATTTGTCAGCATTACCTCCACGAAATAATCTCAACTTTATTTTTAATTTAACTAATTGATTACAGACAATTGTTAAAGGCAAATCTAGATACAATGAAACTTCTATCTATTGTTTCTTTTTGCATTTTCTTACATTCATGTATTGCATTTATAAATAAGTGCAGATTGATATTAAATAGGAGAATGAATGAAAAGGAGAATGCTATAATCTAGTGTATTTAAGGAATTGTTCTGTTAAAAATCTGATTACCTTGGAAGTTATATAATTTTCTGCACTTGACAAAATGTGATATCAACCACTTTAATGTGATTCCAATTTTTTTGCTAAATTAAAAATAAACACTAAATACAAATTTAAATCATTTTAATATTTCCTGACCATTATTTTTCTTGCTTTCATTAAATCATTTCAGTATAATTGCTATTTTACCATGTAAATAATGCCTGTTTGATAATAACACTAAAGGTCTTTTTTACATTGTCATAGGACATTAAAACAATGAAATTCTTTATTGATCTGTATTTATTCTTGTCCCATATCCATTATTTCTTCCAAGCATTCTGACAAAAAAAAACAATGAATTTATGTTCTGCTGAAATAATAAAAGTTAATTAAAAAAAAAAATTGTTTAATAATAAGTTAAAGTTTATTTTGATACTCTAAGTTATTGCTTCTTGAAAGCAATTTTTGAGCATGCCAAATAGCTTATAAGTCTGTTTTTATCTATACTCAATTTATATTGAAAATTATCAGCTCTGTATATGCAAATATCAATATATATTGCTCATTGTAATTTATGATTAGTGTTTTAGTATATTTAATATAATTTTAAAATGTTATGCATATTGGCTTAAACTACTGTTTTCACATTAAAATACTTATTTATTATTCGTTGATATTGCTGTTCATTGGTAAATCAATTTTACTAAGCATAGCTTAAGTGATGGAAAAAAAGTATTTAACTAAGATCCAGAAAATATAAATCTTAATCTTCATAAGACTTGATCACATTTAAATAACATGATCCCTAGGGTAGCTTATAAGCTTATAACCTAAAAGATATTTAAGCAGTCGTGCTTTACATACATCTTTTGAATAATTAGTTCTGTTTATTTTCAAGGCAAGAAATGAGTTTCTCATGCACGAATGAAGTGGGTGATTCACCCGATGTGAAGATGCCAAGGGTCACCATGTGCTTGGACAGTGTGTTCCTCAATTCTGTAGATGCTCCAAAATCCGAAAATATGAAGGTTTATGCTAGAGTGAGACCTATGCTTCAGAAAGAAGAAGATGAAGGATACAGGGTGAGTATTATCCAAATCTCTAATTGTTTTGTACAATTCTGGATAATTTAAGTTGTCTGTTAGTAACCTTTCTAAGCATGAAGATATTTTGTACTTATTAATAGCCTATATTCATTTTTAAGTTGTTTTAAAATATTACTAAAAATAATTAAAAAATTATCAATAAAAATCTTTTTTTCTTTTTTACACTTTTTTATCTCTATATATTGCATTAAATAATGAAGTCCTTCACCATTAAGTTATATAATTCCATAATGTGTAAAGCATTTATAGATTTTTAGAATCATCAATATTTGTTTATCTGGGAATGATGAAAAACTCATACATTCCACCGCTTCTAATGTGCTAAGAAGCTTTCCAATACTATTATTTTTTTTTTTTTTTTTAAACAGTTTTACGATCTAACTGTTGGAAGACAAACTTTTTCCAGCTTTTAAGAAAATAAAATAATAGTTTGTACAAATTCCCCTAACCTATACTTTTATTTTAGCTACTCAAAAAAAAAAAATCAATTCGTTACAATCAACATCTAGCAATTTTTACAGGAGAATAAAATAAGTAGATTGTGGAAAGGTGTCGTCGCACTTTTAGACAAAATGAGACTTGCACCATACGTCTATGTGTGATGCTGGTATGAAGTTCGTTATTAATTAAAAATATTTTGAAGAAGACGATGCCAATAATTAATTGTGATGCTGATCCAGATTTTCATCTCTCTAATAGTTATAAAGATAACAAATCCTTTAAAAATATTGTTTGTTGTATTTTTATCGTAATCAAATCGGCTACCTTTGAGAAGACTGTTAAAAGTTCTGGAAAGCCTAGTTAACTTTTTAAAAACACTGTATTCATGACAATCAAGATATGAATTTTGAATACTCTTGTGTTTCTGAGCCTGAGGTTTGTATGTATCTTTGTTGTGATTTCCATTATTTTTAATTTATAATATGATTTTTTGTAATTTTGTGCCTTGTGTATTAAAAAAAAGAATCTGATTGGCACATGATGTGCGAATAGTTGCCTGATTACAGCTGATCTTGTATTTGGGGTGCTGAAAATTACATCCTCAAATTATATGTGCAGATTACAAGCAAAAAAATTAGGAAATTCTTTTCCATATCAGATATTTTAATGTTGCTTATCATAAATTGATAAAAAAAAAAAAATAATTTCTATCAGTAATTACTTGCATTTTTTTTTACGATGAAATATTTATAACAGTTATTAGATTAGATTACACATTTTTGAAAATTATTTTAAAAGATAGTTAAGTGCCAGGTTGAAAATTTCATGAATATTTTCAAAACTTTGGATAATTTCTATTTCAGGAGTGCATTGCAGCAATCGATGAGGAGACTGTTCGAGCAGTTGTTCCAGAAAGCTCAGCAAAGTTTAAAAACTCAACTCATAACAGTCAAGATATTTATGATTTTAAATACTCTCAAGCTTTTGGACCCGAAATTGGACAGTTTGTATTTTTTGAGCAAACTCTAAAAGATACTATGCAAGGCTTTATTGAAGGCCAAAACTGCCTGATTTTTAGCTATGGAATCACTAATTCTGGAAAAACTTTTACCTTACAGGGTATGTCTTATTTACATTAATGAAATTTTGGTGCATGTTAGTCTGAAGTTATTAGCCGATGTAGCATATTGTGTTTTCTCTGCAGTTTCATAAGCATGCTGTAACTTACTTCTCTGCATAAAGATAAAAACCTCCTTCATAGATTGAAAAGGAAAAAACGACATTAAAAGTTTCAATAAATGTTTTCATTAACATTATAAGTATAATATATAATTTCATGTATCTCCTTACAGATTTATAATTAAAAGTGTTTTCGAACAGAATTTCTGAATATAGAATATTTTTTTAATTTACAATGCTGTGATTTTGAAACAGTGGTGGGGGTCTGCAGAGTGTTTCTTAAAGATGAGTATTAATCCATTCTAAGTGAAACAGGAAATAAAATAAAAAAAAAATGAACAACAAAATTCAGAAAAATATATATTTGTGAAACTAAATGTCTTTAACAAAATGACAAATATCTTTTCTCTAATAAAAGTATTTATAAGAAATTAGTGATTTGGGGGGGAGTAGCATTAAATGTTCTAAAAAAAAGTTTGAATGAGAAGAGCAAAAAATATTGATATTATTTTTTGATACTTTACTAAAATATAATTGAGTACGGATATTTTTTTTATTAAAAGAAGGGCTTCTTTAATTTTTATCCTTCTACCGAGAGAACTACAAGTTTCTTAGGATTAGCTCATTATTGTGATTTATATTTTTTATTAGATATTGTCAGCATAGAATATTGAATTATTTTAATATTTTAAAGAAATTAAAAAAATATTATAAATGTTCACATTCAAATCAAGAATTTATGTGTCAAGAGATTCTAACTGCTGTTGATTCTTCATAGTTACTATGTTATGGAAAATAATAAAAATTTCATATTATTAATTATAGGCTATATTAAAAAACAATCCTATTTCTCAAGTTATTTTGTTAAAAGAAACCATTTTTGTCTTTTCACTTCTGCACAGTTAAATTAGTTCGATTTTGTGAATTTTTCAATTTTTATTACTATTATAAAGTAATATTCAAGTAAATATATTGTCAGCATTACTTTTTCCTTTTGCTAATAAAAATAACTTTTAGTCTAGTAAGTCTTTTTTAAAAAAGATGAAATTAACTGAATGAGTTAAGTATTAGTATATGGAGGTTTGTAACCCTTTCAGTTCAAATTGCTTTTCAGCATTAGGCATATTTAAAAATAATTAAATGTTTTCTTTTATCAACTCTAATCTGTTATAATTTATTTCAGCACATGTATTGATACTATTTGGTATTTAATTATCTTTTAATTTAAACTTTATTTTTCTAAATTGCTCAATAATTTTTTTTAATTGCTACTTGATAACATTATAAGTAGCTGAAGTTGGGAATCTACATATCTGTTGATGTGAATTTTATCATAACATTGGTGGTTACATTGAATGAAAAATAGTTGTGAGTGTTTGTCATCTCCATCCCCACGCTACTGACAAGCATAAGCATGACAAGCTCATTTGAGGTGTCATCACTGCAGATATAAACTGGTCTAAATGATTTGGGTTTAATAATTTGTTATTAATTGTATTATAATGTTAATTAGGACACTGTTTACTAATTAATTTGAAATTGCATTAATATAGGGTCATTCATATATCATGTATATTATTTGTTTTTTATATGTTTATACATTGAGAATGTTGTTTCAGGTGATGAAGCAAATCCAGGAATTATACCTTTATCAATGCACCTGTTCTTTGGATCCATCGAGCATCAGTTAATGAAGGAAGTCTGTGTAAAACCAGATAAATTTTCAGATATTTTTGTCTTAAAAGACAATGAAAGAACTGAAGAAATTCGCCTAAAGGAAGAATTGATGCATATTAGTGAACAAGAGGTGACATTCAAATATCTTTATCATTAATCTATTGATACAATGTATATTGTTTATTTTGAAATGTTTATAATTTTTAAAAAATATTATTGAAGAAATTGAAATGTGCTTGTACATGCATAAATATTGAGATTATATTTAGTAAATGTCCTTATGTTTATTTTTATAAAAATAAGATATTAAACTATAAAATATTTATTTTTCCAAATAAAAACCCGATTGAATTTAAAATAATAATTGTTTTATTGGATAATATTTTGGCTATTTATAATCTGAAATTTTAAGTTTGTTGTATTAGCTGTGAAATATCCTTCACAATAAGAAGCATCCACTTAATTGTTATCTATTGATAGTATTACCCTTATAAATGTATAATATTTTAAAATTTTATGTCATGTTATGAGCATAATTTCTCTTCTAAAATATAGTTTCTGATTGCAAGAGTTATGTGCCGTGTGTTTATTTAACAAATGTGGACAATCAATTTACAGAAGTTTTCAGTTAAATTTAAAAATTGCTGATGGAGTATATATATATATATATACGAATGTTATTGTGAAAAAAAATGCTATTAGCTTATTATTTTATTCTATATTTTAAAGCTTAATTATTATAAAATCTTTAAGCATGAAAATTTTTATTGAAATATGTCATAAAGAAATGAAAATTTAAATATTCATCATCAGTAATAAATATAATTTTATAATTAAGTACTTTGTATTAATAGTTTTTATAAGTATAATGATAAATACTGAAATTGTAATCATAGTGGTGAATTTTTTTTCAAGGTTAAAAAGTATAAACAAATCTGATTCTTAAATTATTATTATTATTTTCAGTCTTTTAACAAGACATCTTCCACTGACTGCTCTACATTGGGAAAATCTTTTTCTCAAGTTTTAATTGATTGTTTCCGTGATAACTTTAAATATCAAACTGAAACAACTCTGCCACCTGAAGGTAAACATATTTTTTTGTGTTGTCAGTGATATTTATTTGTGACATTCCTATCAATTATTAATAGTTTGAGTTTAAATATATTTATATATTTTTTTTCGAGTTTGAATGCTAATTATTTAAAGAAAAAGATAATTTTTTATGCATATAATTATAATTTAGAAAAAATTTTTATATTTAAAATAATGAGTGATAATACAGTTATAGGAATAAACTATTTATAAAATCAAAATTTAGAATTAGTTTAATAATTTTGATACAAAAGAAATTTTAAATATGATGAAATTTTTAAGTATCTTTGTGTATTTTAATAAATACTGTTATTGAACATGAAGATAAATTCATTTTTCAATCTATTTCTTATTTGATTTTTAAAAAAAAACTACTTCAAAGCACATATTTCATAAAACTGACACTATCATTCATTTATTTTGGTGGAGGGTTTTACATTGCCATTAGTTTTTAATAATAATACTTAATTATTTTGATGTTTAAAACTTATATATTTAATGCTCTTTTATAATTGTGCTATCAAGAAAATTAAATATTTATACTTGGAAGATTTGAACGTGTTAAGTTACTAAAAAAAAATACATAACTATTCAAATTTTTATTTTAAATTGCATAAAATGATATATTTTTTTATAGAAATGATGGCTGCTCAATCGGCTCTTTACATGCGAGAAATAAGTAAGAAGAGCGCTGATCAGCAACCTGGAGAATGCAACATTTGGATTTCTTTTATTGAAATTTACAATGAATACATTTATGATTTGCTACAGCCCAATATTAACCAAAGAACCAAATTGTCTTTGGCAGAAGATCAAAATGGTGATGTCTATGTTAAAGGTAGATTTTTTTTTTTTCAGTGTATCTCAAGAAATATGGAAACAAATATATATTATATGAATCTTTGAAAATTATTTTGGAACATCGCTTTACTTAGAAGCACCAATGATTAGTAAAATATAGATAATATAAGTGTGATTTTATAATATAACGAATGATAATGAATATATAATGTAGCCCATATAATATATTATATTCTAATTACTTTAATTTTCTGCATATAAAAGCCTGCAGTCAGTGTACATCTGTTAACTTGTTTTTCCTTATTACTTTTTCTTATTTATATTGTATTAATTTTCTTTTGTTTTACTTGGGGTTGATATCCTCATCTGGCATAAAAAAAATAATTAACTTTTAAAACTGTTTTTTTTTTTTTTTTTTTTTTAAATCTTAAGAATATAATAACAAATATTTTAGAGGATAAAAACATGTATATTTATATATATGTAAATATATAATCATATTTCATGACACAAAACAAGTATAAATAAAATGAATAACTCATGCAAAAAAAATAGAATTATTTAATAATATATGTATTAAAAAGTGAAATTTTTTAAAAAATTTATCTGATTTTAAAATGAATTTTTTTTTTTTTTTTTTTTTATTTCTACAAATTGAAGATTTTTATAATAGTTATAGAGGTAAAAAAATCTTGGTTAGGGTTATTAATTTAATCTCCTGAAAAGTGTATTTGATTGTTTCATTACTGTCTATTTTTATCCACTTGCAGATAGATATCAGCATACGATAACTTGACGCTTGCCTTCTTTTTTAAAGTACTGCTACCTTTCATTATCTGCAGCTATGTTTTTAACTCTGGTTTTTTAAAGGAAAAAAATGTTTTGCCTGTTGTCTACTGACATTTCGTATAAAATATTCAGGGGGAGATTAAAATTTTTTATGATTTTTTAATTAGTTCTTACTATAAAACTATCAGGCGAAAAAAAAAAAATCTTCACATATTAATGCAGTGTCTGCACCAAGAAATTATAACATTCGTTAACATGTAATATGCATATTTTAAGCAGGAAATTTCTATCATATATAATACATAAAAATATAAATCATCTTAAGTCCTTTTCATAAAAAATCATAAGTTTGTTATTTCAAAAGAATATATAATTGCTCATTCTATTTAAATATACATTTTTTATTCAAATTTTTGTGTTTACTTTTTTTCCACCTATTTATATATATATATATTTCTTTAATCTAGGTGCGAGAGAAATTTGTGTGTCAAACAGCACAGAAGCTATAAAACTTTTACAAGTTGGACGAAGGAATTTGAGAATTGCATCAACTAAATTAAATTATCAATCTAGCAGAAGGTATATAATAAAAAGAATAATGTTTTGAATTTGTTAATTTAATCTAGTATTCATAAAAAACTCTTTACCAGAAAAATTAATGCAAACTATTGTATGTTTTTCATTTAGCCATTGTATATTTACCGTGAAAGTTGCACGAGTGTATGATGAAAACAATGGTGGATACAGTGGAAAAGTAAATAGGTAAAAATTGTGGTTTATAATTATTTACATTTTTATTTTCTGTCGTTTATTATCATTCCCAATTTGAATTTTTATTGTTTGTAATTATTTCAATATTTTTTTTTTAACGCTGAACAATTAAAAATAACTTAGCTAATCATTTTCAAAGTAATAAATATATATTAGGTTTTTTTCTTGCGCTTTTTATTTGCACGTGGCAAGATTGATTTAATAATAATGATGCATTCTTTGTAACATTTTGAGTTTTAAAAAATTTATTTATTAAAAATAAGAAGCTGTTAAAATTTAATATGACTTTTTATAAAATGCCCATTTGTCAATAAAATAGCATGTTTTTAATACACTTTCCAAAAGATATTTCCTGTATTATTTATATTTATATTTAGGATATCATTTTGCGATTTGGCTGGTTCTGAGAGAGCTGCAAAATCTAAGACTTCTGGCATGAGATTGAAAGAAGCTGGCTATATTAATACATCTTTGATGGTTTTAGGACGTTGTTTGGACCTTCTTCGCCTCAACCAAAACTTAAAGTATATAGTTATCTGTATTAGTTTGTATTTTAATCCATTTTCTTTCTTTTTCTTAATTATTTATATCTTACTTTTGTAGGGATAAGAAAATGATTCCTTTCCGAGAAAGTAAATTAACCCGTCTCTTCTCCAACCATTTTCTTGGTAAAGGAAAAGCAGTTATGATTGCCAATGCCAGCCCTTGTGAATATACATTTGATGAGACATTGAATGTATTACGCTTTTCTGCTCTTGCAAAAGATGTAAGGTTTTTTTAAGAAAAATTATACTTGTAGTTTTTTTTTTTATGTTTCCTATAGTTCATTGTATTTTTATTATTCGTTCTGATAAAAATGTTTTTATAATGCATTTACTTCCAAGAGACCCATTTGTAATAACTTTTTAAAGTGGTCATCGTATTAAAATTAAAAATTGTTATTTTGAAAGATCACCATTGTTTGGTTGACATATCATGGTATACCATTATTAAAATTATTTATGCAGTCATTTTTGTTTCTCTCTAATCACTATATTTGTATTTAATAAAAGTGTGAAGAAAAATTTCCCGAATTTTTTATTTTTAAAATCGATGAAATTTTGCATATCTTGTTTAATTCATTGATTTTTTAAAAAGGTGAAAATATAGTCATTCTGTCTATCCATGACCAGTATTCTGTCATCCATTATTCTGCCATCCAAGAAAAAAAAATTTCTATTTTTTGTTCTTAAACAATGTATAGTTTGGTAACATTTTGTGAAAGATTAGCATTTTTTAGAATACAACATACAAAAGAATAAGATTTATACAGTTTTCTTTCAAATTATTAAATTCCATGGGAGAAGGGGGAAAAACTAATTCCCAACTCAATTTTGAAATTTAAAAAAATGGGGTCCATTTCTTGCATATATACAAATTAGACATTCTTATCAAAAAACTTTGCTTTTTGCTGTAATAGGTTAGTATAGAATGCTTCAGAAAACATCAAATTCTGCTGATATATTAATTATTAAAATTTATAGCTGTTAATATTTTTTCCTTTGATTAATTTTACATTTGAAAATCTGTACTTAAAATTATTTCAGTAAACATATCTTCATACAATTTCATTGTATTTTGTTTTTATAAGCAACGACTTTTTCTTTTATAATATTTTGAAAAATGAAAAGGTGTGCAATCATTTAAATCTCGCATAGAATCAATTTGTTTTTAAAGTTATCTTTTTCTTCTTACCTAGCTCACTATCAATGATTCTTACATTTCAATGGCATCCTCCTCACTACAAAATATCACGAGTCAATATAATAAATCAAAGATGCGTGTTTCTGATGTTCCACATGATCAAAGTATTGATATTGATTCATCTATTATGGAAGATTTACAAGAAAAAGAGGAAATGATTGAGGTATTTAATATAAATTTTATTATAGTTTTCTTATGGGGCTCTTAGTTTTAAACTACTATTGACATTTAACTTTTTATTATGCTTTTAGAAACTTCTTGATTTAGCTGAATCTTTGAAACAAAATCTGGAGAAAGAGAAGAAAGAAAAGGCCGAAATTGAAGCAAAAGTTCGTCAAGAAGTGTGTGATGAATTTGCAGAGTATAGTGATGAGTTACTTGACAAGCAAAAAGTATTTTTAATTTTTATTTCAGCATAATTTTCCGTTATAACAAGCATAATATTAAAATATCAGTTTTTAATTATTCATAATTTTCAGGAGAAATTTGAGGAACACATAGCAGCGCTGAAAGATTTGTATAAACGAAGAATGGATGCTATGGAAGATATGTACAAAGAGAGATTAAATGCTTTAAAAACTGAATATGAAGATGATGATGATGAAGAAAGTTTTGAAACTTCACTTAACAAAACAAATGCAACATTTGATGTATGTGTTTATTTGTTTTTCATTCTTTATAAAATTTTCAACTTGGCTCAATATTTTGTCATTAATAAATGTAAAAACAATAGTTCATTTTCTTTTAACATCATTTCAGTATATCTCCTATGCGCATTAGTTTTTTTTGTGGCAGAATTACGAATATGCAAATTATCTACATACTGTTTTATAAATTATAATATATATTTTATTTAACTAATTGAGCTTGTTATTAAATGAATTGGTGCTTGGTTTTTTATATTAGAATCTAACTGCTTATGATTTATTTGTCAAATTCATGAACTGTGCAGCTAATAATATAATCTTGCATCAGCTTCTTGTAGCAAATTCGATTATTGACTCTTGCTTCGTTCAAATTATAACTAAAAAAATGTTCCTGTGTTGAATTGCATGGCTGAATATTTGACAAAGCATTATAGGTATTTAGGGATTTACTAGTGAAAAGACGTTAATACAATGTAATTCTTTCAAGTGAAAGATATGCTTCTCCTCTTGAATGTATGTAAAAGTGGGCATGAAATACATTTGTATTTTGAAAGATCTACATAATATTAAAATTCACTTTTAAAGGTGCTAAAAAATTGTGGGTATTCAAAAGAATGCTGAAACTTTTAATGGCCTATAAACTGCAGTGTCAGGGCAGGATAGTTTATTCCAAACCACTAGAAAAGGAGCAGAATGCTAACTCATTTAAGAGATAGAAATGAAACACTTACATGAAAAATTAATGTTATTTGAATCAATAATCTTAACTAGTTCAGTGATAGAATTTATTTAAAGAGATTTACGCTAAATATAAATGAATCACATTAAGATTGAAAATGCAGATCTTAGAACTAAAAAAAAAAATAAATAAAAAATGTCAACATAATTATAACTTTGTATGTTATTAATGTCCTTATTTGTTCAAACATATATTATATGTATGTATGTATATATTTATATTGTGTTTGTTTGGCAAGTTTTCTATTTCTTGTTCATACTACTTTTTTACTTTTCATAGAAAATGGAAGAATCATTAATAAGCTTTTCACCTGCAGCTGCTCCTCCTGCTAAAATAGGTATTGATGAATCTATATCCTTTGGGTTTTTTTTAAAAAATTGTGTTTTTTGTAGTATAAAATCCTTTTGTTAAAATTGGTTAAACAATATTGGCTTAATGTATACTAACCGATTACAATGTTACTTTTAAAATTATTTAATAGTTTTTAACTCAAATTTTATTATCCCTTTTAAAATTATTAAATCACACTCTGTTTTAATTAGTGATTTTCTGCCAAATAAATTACTTCAATTTGTTTGTAAATTTTTGAGAAAAATAAATTATTAAAATATTAAAATCATTTCACGAAATAATATATTAACATCTGGTTTTATTAAAAGAGTTGTCAAAATATGTTATAATAATTAAGTAAAAGTAAATAACTTTCTAATCTAGTGATTCTCAAATTTTTTCAAGCAAGGCGAATTTAAAATCCTATAAATAATGTAGGCTCACTGCACAAAAGGTATTCATATATTATAATAATTAAGTCAATACTAAAGAAAAAAATAATATAAATAAAATAAAAACACATCTTAAGTTTATTTTTATTTAAGAGAAACATGAACCTGAAATATCCTTAGCGCATTTCTTCAAATTTTAGGCATATATTTAAAGGGCAAACTCCCATTTTCTCATCAACACATTGAAGATTTCCTCTCTTTTTTTCAGTTAATTGGGGGGGGGGGTAGAAAATCTTAAATTCACATAAATATTTCAAAATTGTAAAGTTTTTAATGTGACTTTTTAAAATGACATGTATATTTTAAAGAATATTTAAAAGACAATTCCTCATATTTAATCCACAGTCAATGGATTTATATCCATTGACTGTGGATTAAATATGAGGAATATTACTACTAGTTCTTTATTTAATTTTAAGTGATCAATTTCACTGCTTATAGTCAGCAGAGTTTCATAGACTGCGAAAAATTTTTTTTAACACTAAAATTCGCATAGACCCTAACATAAAAAAAGTGAAAGCAATAAATTTTAGCTGTTTATAATGTAAGCTGTCTTTGAATATGAACTGATAAATTAAAAAAAAAATAGCTTTATTTTTATATCTGAAATATCACAAGGGCACCCTTTGAGAACCACTGTTTTAGTCATTTATAATCGATCTCAGTTGATTTTTTAAAGGTTAAAAGAAAATTATAGGACTTTGATCAAGCGTAAAAAACTTCATTGCCAATAATTGATTCATTAGATTTAAAACTTGATGCAGGGACACTTAATTGTGAAAGGACATCAGGTGCTGATTAGAAGGCTGTAATTTTTCCTGGGATACTGAAGGCTGTGATAGAGGAAGGTGGCTGTAGCAATCAAACTACTTTTATTTGGGAGAAGGCTGATCTGTTCTGGAAGAAATGGCTAAAAGAACTTTTACTTTATATGAAAAGGGGGACATTGATAGGTAGTAAGATTTCAATATAAAGACAGCTAAAAACTGAAACTTTTGAAATCTCAATGCCTCTAAAGTTACTTGGCAAAGTCAAATTCTAAAGCTTAATGACAGCTTTTGTTTATAACAATCAATTTTAATTACCACTTCATAATCAAAACTACAGAATTTCAAATAATAGATTCCAATAAAAAAGAACATTAGCTTACTTATTTCTATGAAAACAAATTTTATATGGAGTAAAGAAAGTGTCTTCAGACAAATGACACATTTTATGAAACCATCAGTGTTGAAATAACTTTGTTTTACATGCTAATTTGTGGTTACAATTTTTCTTGCTTCTTTCCTCCCCCTTAAATTAGTATTTTTATTAGTTCTTGGTCCCACTTAAAGAAAATTTATATACATAGTTATATCCTGTACTGTATATTTATAGTTTTTCTAATTACAAAACTTTGAAGTATCTCTTTTATTACAGAATTTATTATTGTTGTAAAATTTTGAAGAAATGTGTTAAACACTGAAACATGTCTAGACTAAAATTTGCATTTTAATGCAGCTGAGCATATACATTTGCATTACATATTAACGTTTTACTTTTTAAAAAGTTGGTTTTACTTTAATAAATATTTTTTATATAGAATGAAATATAAGATTTTCTAACTTTTTTTAGTTTATTAGCATGATTGTTTATTTTTTCATTTAAAAACAAATAAAAGAATTATATTTAAATAAAAATACAGTTTCAGAAGTTGAAGAAAGTGCTCCTGTTGTTATAAATACTTCCATGGATTGTTTTGATACAATACCAGATGATGATAATGAAAAAAATGTCATTGAACTTGCTACTCTTAAAGAGGATTTGGAATTTGTTACTAAGGAATTAGAAATCACCAAAGAGAAATTAGAACAGACCACTCAAAGCTTAAAGGAATCTGAAAATGGTAAATTGTTATATTGTAAAAATGTTAATTCTGTTAAAGTAAATTCTTTTATTACAGTTGTAAAAGATATTAATTATGTTTTATTTTAATAGAAGAAGCAATAGCTAAAGAAAAATGTGATTCCTTGAACACTAGATTAATAGAAGCTAAACAAGTTTTAGAGCAATACAAGAAAGAACTTGCTGAAGTGAAAACAATCTGCGAAACACATGAAAATAATATTGAACAATTATTGAAAGAAAAAAAGCAATCAGAAGATGAGCTTTTATCCCTTTCTGAACAGCATGGTAATTTTCGTATCCAATTTCAATAAGCCTAGTTAGATAATAATTTTTTTAATGAAATAATATTATGTATAAATTTATACTAATTTGTGCATAATATTTATCAATTTAAATATTTTTAAGTACACTAACTATATATTGTGTGTAACTTTTATTTGCTAATCATTTCTTAATGGCTAAACATAACATTTATTTTATTAGCAAAAATGTAGAAGAAGTTAAAGAACTCAGAAAAGATAAGCTTGATGCTGAAGAAAGATATACTATGCAAATTTTGGAGAGTGAGAAAAGTATGGATTGATTTTTTTTTTTACTCCATTCAACTTTATATATTACATGCTTATCAAAGAATTTTATTTTTGAACTTATAATTTCCTCTTTTTGTAGAAGCTCTTGATTTAGAAGAAAAATGCAAGGAACTTGGCTCTGAATTAGAAAAAGCTTCTCAAGTTTTAGAAGAAAAAAGTAAACTGGATAATATACAAGTGGAATATGAAAATTTTAAAAATTGTAGTAATGCAGAAACAAATGATTTAAAAATTCAATTGAATGATATGTCTAAGAAACTAGGTAATGTACTTTATTGTATGCATTTTTGAATATTTTTTGAAGTATTTAATCAAATTTTAAATACTTCAAAAATATTATATAAAAAAAATTTTGATAATTAAGTTTGAATATATTTTCTGGTTGTAAAACAGTAGAGCAAAGAAGTTTTTGTAAAAAAAAAAATTACTTTTAAAAATTTTATTTGATTAGCATTTTAAAAGTAATTAAAACTCCTACAGTTTTTTTTTTTTTTTTCCCCTTCCCAGATCTAAGTTTGCATAGTTTTTGTATATTTTATGATTTTTAGATGAATATTTATTTCTGTTCCTTGTGCTTTTCATATAAATTTATTTTACTTATGAATTATTCTGGTAACTTTCATTTTTCTTATGCTTATGGATAAGAATTGCTTGTTAATTAGATTATTGTACATAAATATAGACAAATATCTCTATCAAAGTAGTATAATTTTTGTTGAAATACATATGAAAATGCAAACAAAGTTATAAATAGCTGATACTTTAATAAATTGATTTGAAATATGTAGATCTAAAGCAATCAATGGTAAGAGAAACACCTATCTATACTATAATAAGAGATTTACCTTTTAATTTTCTGTTTTATGTGAACAAAAATGTATTTTTTCATGTAGAACTCTCACTTGCTGAAGTTGATCAATTAAAAAAAGAAAAACTTGCAGTTGAAGAAAGTTTTGCAAAAGAGAAAGCAGACCTTGTTGCTGGTATGTTTCTTACTAATTTCGTATATATGTTTCTATCAAAATTGTAACTGAAAATACTCGAAAATGAAAAATTATCTGAAAGAAAATAAAATCTGCTTAGAATAGTTCTTAAAGATTATAATCAGATTTTTAGATTATATTTTACTATTATTTACTTTGCTGTGAGATTCTGTAATATGCATTATATTTTTCTAAAATAAAAATTACAGTGACACTGTTTTATATATATATATAAAAAAAAAAAAAAAATGTGAATCCTATACTTTTTATAAGCTAATAATAATGTACACTTAAAACCTTTACACAATAATATTGCTAAGAATTTTTGACTGAATACTCTTCATTTTTTACCTAAAATTATGTGTTAAATTGGTTCTATAAACTTATGCTTTATACAGCTAATTATATAATTCAAGAAATTCTGAATTTTCTTTTAGTTATTCTTTTGCTTCTGTCATTCTAAAAAAGATTTTAAGTTTTTTTTAATAATTTTTAGAGATTTAGATGTTCTAGAAATTTATTAATTAATCTATTATCTTATTATAATACAGTGAAGGAATGCTATCGCATTTCTGAAAAGTCAATTCTGTTTTTTTTTTTTTCTTTCCACGTTCATAATTCAATCCTTATTTCCCTCTTTTGGTTTATGTTTTTCCATAGCATACATATTTATGCTATCATTTTACTTTACTTGCATCAAATGATTTTAAGGCACTTTTCTGTTTTATTGTTTAATATTTTTTTTTTCTTTATAGAAATAGAAAGATTAGAAGAAAAATGTAAGGAGCTTGGCTCAAAGTTAGATCAATGTACTGAAGCCTTAAATATTGAGAAATCCAATTTCAGCAATTTAAAAGTTGAGTTTGAAAATCTTAAGACTGGCAATGATACTGTAATGCAAGATTTTAAGATTCTGAAAGAAAATTGCAATAATATCACCGAAGAATTGGGTAAATTATACATGGATTTGAATTATTTTATTGTAGATACAAATAATATTTAAAAAATTTAGTATCTAAGACTTTTTGCTAATTTTAAAAGATATGATTTTTAAAAATTATTGCTTTGATAATATATGCACTAATTTAATGGATTATACTTTAAACAATTAAAAAAAAAAATTTGTCTTTAGAATTGGCAGTTGCAGAAGTCGAATTGTTAAAAAAAGAAAAACTTATTGCTGAAGCTAATTATAGTAAAGAAACAACAAAATTTCTTGATGGTATGATTTTTTTATACATTACACATTAATATTAATGAAACAATACTCTATTTTATTTTATCTCTCTGATTATGAAGTGCTAAATTACTGAAGTTAAATTAAATTCTGAAGTTTTATATATTTACTGCTCTAGATAATATGAATCATAAATCCTGGGTACTAATAATCCAGGGATATGATAATATTTTTATCTCAATTGAAAAAAAAATGAATTTTATTCTCTGTCTTAGTGCTTAAATTGTGATTACCTTTTGCAAGCAAACAAAATTGTTTTGCTGGGATCTTAAATAATATTAAAAAATTGTTATAATTAACACTATATTCTTTAATTTAAGAATTTTTTTAATTAACCCATTGGGAGTATAATCATACATAGTTAAAAAATAGATAGATGTAATAAAGTAATATTTTAATAGAAGCACAGATTATTAAATGCAATAACATGTACATCATATAATGAAAATATTTGTACATTACTGAAACAGAATTAATATATTTTTTATTGTATATTAATTTGATTAGAAGTATTTTTCTAATATATCTATACTCTTAATTAATTTTATCATTTTTTAAAAAAATTATTTTCTGTTCTATTCTATAGAAAAGGCTAGCTTGGAAGAAAAATGCAAAGAACTCAATAGTGAACTGGAGAATGCAATTTTGGCTGCAACGGAAGAAAAATCTAACCTTGCTGGAGCAAAAGAATCCTCAGAAGATAAAATTGCTTCCATTTCTGAACAATTAGGTTTGTTATAATATTAAAATATATGCCTTACATTATGATTAGCACTCATCTTTATGGCAATTACAATACCATAAAGTTATCAAATTGGAATAAAAATACAAAGAGCATATATAATGTGTAAATAATAAAAATTTCAAGTGCTGTGTATGTGTTGGGGCTTGTGAATAATTATTTGAGCTTTATAAATAAATAAAAAAAAGCTATTGAGATATTGATTCTGTTGCTTTCATTAAACTTTATGTTAAAAATTATATCTTATATAGTAATCTATTTAGTACAGCCTTGGACAGTTCAGTACATTCTATAATCCGTCACCTAGTGAGCTGTTGCTTTCCTTTTTTGTTGCACTGACTGTCAAATAATCACACAATGCTGCTTCACAGAATTGTGCCATACTTTGTCAGATACTTATACAGTCCAAAATGTGCATAAACACATTAACTATATAATGTTTAAATTTTTATCTAATGTGCTTTATCTCTGTTAACCCCTTTAAAAACTATATTTACAATCAATACTTCAATATGGCCATGGTCTCAAACATGCCGGATTAAAGAGAGGTTACTGTATGAGCAAACTGCAGAATTCAAATATCAACATGTTATTGAATTCAGGGTACTTTTACTAGAAATTGTAGCATTCAGAAGGTTGTAGACGCGTCTTTAAAACATTCTTGCCCTTCTTTCAAACATACTCTTGCTGTCATATTCAAACAAAATTCAGGCCATTTGTTGCTTGAAATGCTCAAATTTCTCTTGTTGTGTTCAAGCAGTTCTTTGGGAACAGAAGAGAAAAAAACCCAACAAACTTGCAAACACATCTTATGTCTGTTTGACTCGTGTTATATCTTATAATTTAAATGTGCATGTTACAACTTGTGGATGATTCTCAAATTACTGATTTTGAAATGTGGTTGGATTAGTCTACAACTTTAATGGTTTATTTATTAACTACATGTGAAATAAATAATTTTTTTTATTTATTACTTCATGGTACTGCTATTTTCATAAATCTTAAACTTCTTTTGCTTGACTAGTAAATTGATTTTTTTTTTTTCAATTAAATTTTTAGAAAGATAGTATAATAGCATGTTTCAACTTTTAAGTAATGTTATTAATTTAAATAATATTTGTTTAAAATTTCTTTTTATTCTTTATAAACAGATCTGGCAAATTCACAAATTGAAAAGTTAAAAAAAGGAAAAGCTTAAATCTGAAGAAAACTTTGAAAAGGAAAAACAAGATATGTTAAATGGTATATATTTTTTGGAAGTTCGTTATAATTATAACAAATATCAGTTAAATGATCATAAATGAAGCTTTAATACTTTGCATTTAAAGAAAAGAAAATATAAAAATTGTATTGCTGCAAACAATTGTAATGTATTTTCAAGATGGCTACAGAACTGAAAAGCAGGGAATTTTATCAATCTGGAAAAATCAGGAAATTTTAAAAACTTCTGAAATTTGGAGAAAATTGGCAACGAGAGCATTTCGCTTTAAGCATGCGTGCGAGCGGCGATTTTGTAGCCAAACGTGTTAATCATTTTACAGCACCCTTACATCATGTTTTTTTTTTTTTTTTTTTTTTTTTTTTTTTCGTTAAAGGACTAGCTGACCAGTTTATGATTTATCATATTTTTAAATGTGTTTTTGACTATTGTGTGTATTTACTTTTACTTGTGCTTGTGTTATTATTTCTGCTCATGCTATTTGCTTAATCCAATTTAGAAAAATAGATAATTTAATATTTTTTTTATTGTTAATTATTGTGTATTAAGCTTAAATTCATTCACTAAGCCTAATTTCCCAATCTTTTAGCATCTGCATTGATTGCCATTTGTTACTTATGTATTTGCTATTTTTATATTTAATTACTGGAAATTAAATCTAATGATAAATATATTTCAAGTGTATTAAGTCATTATTTTTTAATCAAGTATCCTTTGGCATATGTGATGAATGCATACTTATTATACTGAATTTATTTGTGTGTTTAATTACTTATTCTGATGTTAAATGGGGCTCCATTATGTGTATGTTGCGGGGAAAACAGAGATCAGTTGTACTGTGTCACCTTTAAAAGACACATTCGGGAGAATTGCAGTTTGCAATTTTGTAACATATTTCTATTCCAATTGCGAGTTTCTTAAATTTTTAAAATAAGTCATGTAAATCGCTCTTAATAAAAATAGTTTTAATGAAATGATTTATTTTAGTAAACCTAGTTATCTTGCAATAATTTGGAATCGAGTTATGGGAGTGTTCCCCTTAAGTTTATAAAATTAGAATTTAAAATTTATTAAAAAAAAATAGTAAAATCCTCAGAACTCACATCAGCTTCTGCCAGACCAAGGACTAACAATTAATCAAAATTTAAAATTCTTAAGGCATTTAATAAAGAGAGTTTAAAAATTGAGGAAGAAATTGGCATCGTCTAACTTTTAGAAATTTTTATTTAACTTAAAACAGGACTGTTTGTTTTATTAAACCAAGTGGTTTTTTTAGTATTTTAATAATTGATATTTCAATTTTTGAAATTAATTATTATTTGTAAATTTTTAAGTGTATTAGGAAATAATTGTTATTTGTTTACTTGAGTTATTATCTATAAATATCTAGTATCTATAAAAGGAATTTAAAAATAAACAACTTTTATTCTTTCATAGAAGTTATTTAATACAGCAATTAATTTTTAATAATTTGTTAAAGAAAATAAAGATTTGAAGTAATATTTTTCAATTTCTCTACTTATACTATTTTTATAGTTATGCTGCAACATGATATTCTGGAATCCATGCGAAGATCTCTTATTAGTTATTAAACTTTTCTGCAAAGTGTAAAAAATTTTAGTATTTGTTACATATAAGAAATGTATTATACTGATTTAATTAAGAAATGTATTATTAGATTTTTTTTTATGAGGCTCATTCTATTTTTTTTTAAACATTACATTTCTTAAAAATATATTAATGTTTTCATTTTAAATAACTAGTAAAAAGTGTTTTTAATAATGTATATTGTACACATACAATGATTCTGAGTAAGGCATAACGCAGAAAAACTAACGTAATTAGTAGCCATAAGTCAAGTAAATGTTGTAATTTTAATCAGGCAAATTTTTTGAGTTTCTGTAGCCAACCTAGTTTTATTATCATATTTTTACTATAAATAATCATGGTAATTAAAAATGGTTATTTTACTTTGTTAATAGAATTTTAATGTTTTATATATTTTGCTTTCATAGGGACATATTTTATAATCAATATTTTTTGTACTATGATTATGCTTTTATGTACAAGTAAGTTTACAAAATTTGCTCTTTTCTTTTTAGAAAATTCTGCAGCTGTAGAAGAATCCAAAACTCTAAATTCAAATTTGGAAAATGCAAATAAAGTTATTCAAGAGCAGGAATTGAAAATTAATAAGATGGAAGAAAAAATTAAAGAGTTAGAATCGTCTTATGAGACATGTACTGTAATTAATTCTGAATTAACAAAAGACCGTGAAGATTTTGAAGAAAAAATTGTTCATTTATCTAATAAACTGGGTAATTTTTAGGTTTTGTTAATTTCTCTATATTTTTCAATTTTATTTATTACATACTCTTATTAAAAGGATATATATATTTTTTTTTTTTTTTTTTTAAACAGAAGAACTAGAAGACAGCAAGGAAAAATCCAAAGGACTTAGTGATGAGTTGGAAAAAATTACTGAAGTTCTTGAAAATGAAAAGTCTAATGTTATTGAACTGATATCTAAGTGCAGTGCTTTTGAAGTAGAAAATGCTAAGATTCTAGAAGACCTCAAAAATTTAGAAGAGAATTCTGCAATTTCACCAAAGAAAGCAGGTAAATTATTAGGTTTAAAAAAATATAGCTTAAAGAAATTTATTATTTAAAAATTGGTTATATTAGATACGTATAAAAACATATGCCTTTATATGTCATATATGTTTTTCAGATATATGTTTGGTTTATTCTTGGCTGTTTTTTTTTTATGTTCATTCCTGCAATAAATGGTAAAAAGGGAATATTTGTATCACATTGACTGAAATTGGAAGAACTTCTTTACCTTTCTAGTATTAAGAGAAATCACTTAATTTTCATCAATACTAGTTCTTATTTATACCAAAAAAATTCATCTGTTAATATTGTGAGCTGTATGAAAGAGTTAAATTATATGCATCAAACTTAGTCCCTGTTTATGATGTACTAATGTTTTTACAATACACTTCTGAAATACTGAGTTTGCCTATGATGTTAAAATTATTGAAAATTGCTGTGATACTGTAATTCCTTATCTTTATTTTATGTTTAACATTTTGTGTAGTGTTTATTTAGAGAGAGGGAGAAAATGTGGGTTCCCAAAAACAATGCTGGAGCTTTGAAAATTGTGATACTATATACCGATGATAAAAGAATGTTCAAATCCGATAATTTAAAAGCAATTATTGCATTTTAAAGTGAAAATTGAAAATGGGGAAAAACATTAACTTTCTTTCTGTGCCAATCGAATATAAAGGTATTATTATTAAAGCCTGATAAAGTTATTGGTCACTTTGTGCCTTTTTTATGCATCCTATATTTAAAGGGTTATTATAAAATTTAAATTAAACTTTAAAACAAATTACATTTATGCTTTTCTATATTTCTATAAGATTTTTAATGTAATCTAATGTGTTCATTTTTTTTTTCAACACTTCATTTTACAATAATTATAAAACATTTATTTTTCAATAAGCATATTCTTTATTTGTTTGCAAATTTTAATGCATTACTGTAAAACTTATTGTTAACATTAAAACAAACCTCACACACATTTGCATGTGTAAATAAAGATGAAATTATTTGATTATATAGAAATTCAACATAATTATAATTTTTATTGTGCAGTTTTTTGTAAAGTAGGCTTATAAATCATGCTAGTATGAAAACAAAATTAACAAGCCATTAGCATAAATACTTATTTGTAAATTGGTTTATTTTTGAACATGTGTTGTATTTTTAAAAAAATTTATGCTATTCTTAAACGGGAGGAGGAGAGGAGTAAGGTTATGCAAATAAAATGCAAAAGCTTTGTTTAAATAAAGTACTTTATTTTAAATACTTTAATGTTATATATACTGATGCATTTTACAGAAAATTCTGATGTAACAGAAGAATTAGTGGACTTGAAGATAAATCTGGAAAAAGCCAATGAAATTATAGACGAACAGAAATTAAAAATAAATGAACTGCATTTAAAAATTACTGAATTAGAATCAACTTGCAACACTCACAAAAGGAATAATTCTGAATTGGAGAAAGATGTGAAGGGTTTACAAGAAAAATATGTAATGCAGTCTAATGATTTTGGTAACTATTCTTAAATGTATTTTATGACATTTAAAATAATTTTTTTGGTACTTACATATTAACGGTACCTTGGCGACAGACTTGGAGGTTTTTAAGTGGTGCCAATCTTTATTATTTGGAATAAAAATTTTTGAATTTAAATGAAGTGTTTCATATATATTTTATTATTTGGAACAAAAATTTTAAGTGTAGATTGGCGCCAAATCTGTAGCTGCAGTTGGCGCGTGTGCTCTTTATTGGCGCAACTGTCGCCAAGGTACTGTTAATACGTAAGTACCTTTTTTTTTTTTTTTAACATTTATGTTTCAAATAATTTATCATTTAAACTCTAAATGCATGGATGAATTTTTTTTTATTTTACAGAAGATTGTATTAGACAGTATGAAAATTCCAAGGAATTAAATGTTGAAATGCACGAGATTGCTCAAGAATTAGTCGAAGCGAAATCAAAAATTAATGAATTGGAATCTAAGTGCATCAGCTATGAAGAAAGTAATACAAAGTTACTGGAAGACATAAAAGAATGGGAAAGAAAATATGTTGAAGCATCTGAAGATAAAGGTATGTGATTGAAACTAGTTAAGAAATTGTGTGACAAGTTTATTATCATTATACTATTAATTTTCTAGAATCAAAATTTTTATGTAGGCTCAAATTAGAATATGAACTCTCATCATGTAATGGAATATCAATTTTTATGGTTATCTTGTTTTCTTTTTAGAAAATTCATTATCTATTAAAACTGAAGAATTAACTTCAAAATTGGAAAAAATCACTGAAGAATTGTCAGCCAAAAAATTACAAATAGAAGAGATTGAAGAAGAGTATTCTTGTCTGAAAAGCAAGAATTCTGAATTAGTTAGAAATTTAGATATCGAAAAAGAAAAATACAAGCAGTTATTTGAAGAAAAAGGTAAAAAATATAATATGATATATTTAAATATTATTGCTTTCAATTGAATAGAAATTTTTCTCATATATTCATTAGTATTCAGTTAATGTACAAAAATTTTTAATGTTTATTATTGTAAAAAAAAAAATTTTCTCCTCTCTGTTTTACATAAAATTTATGGTTATTGTTTTAGGTAGTGTCGATTTGTGTTTGTACAAATAATTCCTTCTTCATCAAAAATAAATGCAGCTCTAAAAATTAGAAGCATTGCATTTAATGTAAAATTTATAAACTATCTTATTGTACAGTACAGTCATTTGTACTTTTTTAATTTTATCTCTATAAAAAAAAATTTTATTTCATCTGGGAAAATTCACTTTTTTTCTATTCTGGAATTAAAATATAAATCTTTTTTAAAATGAACTTATAAAACCTTAGTATTAATATTGCTTAGGAAACTTATTTCAATGCTTATTTCTCATAGTTATTTTTGTTTTGTAAATTCTCGTATGATAAATGATTTAACTTTTAAGTGTTATTCTTTAATTATTTTTATTTTTTTTCTAGTTTTGGCCATTTCTGAAGTTGAAAGGTTACAAAACAAAATAGACAATTTTGTAGGTGCCAATTCAAAGACTTTGTCTGATTTACAAACAAGTATGCTATTTATTATTTTTTTTTCCATGTATCCTTCAAGATATATTAAGTTGTGCTTTTTTTTTTTTAATTCATGCTTAATTATTAATAAATTAATTATAATTCGTGTTATTTTAATAAGTGATATAAAGAGTCAATTATTATTTCAATTTATGTAGCCATTTTTTTATGTATTTATATATATATAATTGATAGAAATATTTATAAAAAGAATTTGCTATATATATTTTTAAAATTTAGCATCTGCTTCTTTCAAGATTACAAAAATTTTTCAAAATCTGGATTTTCATTAGTACTGTTATTTGTTAAATTTATTTATTCCTGTATGATTTTGTACTTAAAGTGCAACTTTGTTAAGTAAAATATCAAGGTGTTTATAATAAGCTTAAAAATTTTTATATCTCTATTAACAGTTTCTAAAGGTTTTTGGTAAAATTTTTGCAAAATTATTAAATGCATTTTTATTTGTAGATTATTATTAGATAATTTTATTGATAATACTCACTTCAGTTAAAATAATTATTTAACTGCTTATCAATAAAAAAATGCATAAATTGATGAACTACATAGATATATAAACTTCCCATGTAGTTTATAATAACTGTTGGTTGTATAATAATATAATAATTATTACTTCTATCTAACTCCAAATTTTTTCATAGTGATACAGTTTTTGCTTTTATGTTTAATTAATTGTTTGTGTGAGTTGATAAAATTGTTTCATAATATAATAAATAAATGTTCTTCTTAATTAATTGCTACAATGAATTTAATTAAAAATATTTTAATAAACTACTGTTATCTATGTAATTATTTTAAACTACAGTCTATCGTGTTATGATTTATAGGAGAGGCTCATTTACAAGAAAAATGTAATGAATTGAATTTGAAACTTGAAGATTCCTCCAAAACTGTTGAAGATCAGATAATAAAGATCAGTCAAATGGAAGAAGAAAATAAGGAATATAGAAACAAGAATTTGGATTTGTTGGAAAATGTGAAAAGCTTGGAAAAAAAATTTGATTCTTACTTAAATACATATGGTATAATAATAGAACCTTTTCTAATCATTATATTTTCAAAGCATTTAGACACCGAATTTGCCCCTTAAGAATTATAACTGTGATAATTAATGTTGTTTCTTCTGAAAAGAGAAGGAAAAGGAGCCAGTTCTTTGTTTTCTAATTAGAATTTAAAAATTAAATGACATATTTGTATTTTGAACAGAAAGGGATTTATGAACTAATTGATTGATGATTAATTTTTAACATTCCAATTGACTTATTCTTGTGTTTAAATGATGTAAAGTTTAAAAAGAAAAAAAAAAAAAAATTTTTCCTTTCATCCACTTGGCTATTTTTGAAATCTATATATGTGCATAAGGATATACAATTAAATCTTATTGCAAATATTTAGTATAAAAATTTGTTGCATAACATATGACTATATCTAGATTATTAAGATTATTACTTCCTCCTCCTCCCTTGAAATATTGAAAAATTATACCCAGGCACTTGAAGTATGAGATTGCAGGGAATATGGTTAAAGGAATAATATGAATTGGGCCTGAATGGCCGAGTGTCTAGAGCTCGGTGCTACAGGTTTCGGGTTCGAGTCCCTGCGGTGATATGAATGTTTGTAGGGGTTCGGAATCCACTTTAGGCCATAGGTTCCGGTCTCCTGTGATTAAGAGCGTCATGGAGCAGAAGTCAGACTTCTACCTACACTTGCTCCATCAGAACAAGCTGCACCCCTCTTCCCCCTTCCATGAGGAATATGACAACAATAATATGTATTAACTATAATTAGATTTTTAAGTTCTGAGTTAATTATGTTTGAAATAATAGCAGTTCAATATATTTTGCATAGTAATTATATATTTTCTGTTGCGCAATAGGTTCTTTAGTGGAAATTCTTGAAAAATGTGAATTTTCTGCAACTGAAAATATTAAGGCTCTTCGTTCTTCATCTGTGGAAAACGTAAAACAATTAACTGACTTGAAAAGGCAAGTTAGAGAAAAAGAAACAAGTATTGATGAATTAGAAAGAGGTATATATATTTTTCTTGTTTTTCTTCCTCTCTGTTTATTTATTTAATTATGCAATTCTCATTTGACTTATAACCTTTTGTTTTCTTATTTAGCCTTGTGCAACAGTCAGGAACAAATCAAACAAGCCAAAGCAGAAACAAAGAAGCAGGTAAAAGGAGAATTGTTTTCAATCAAAATATATTAAATAATGAGTGTAATGTATATAAATATTAACATATTTATGCATTCTCATATTTTTTTTATTAGTTCTCTCAATGGAAGAACTTTTCTTCCGATTTAAAGAAATTAAGATTTTAATTATATATGTACATATATATTAAAATAACGATTATATATAAGTGATTTTAAATCATTTTTCAATGTCATAAAAAAAATCCTCTATAAATTTTTAATATTATTTCTCTTATATCAATGGCATATAAATATATTTAATTAGCTTTACTATTTAATTTCATTTGCAGATACATGCTTTAAAAGAACAACATGGTGTTGAAATTGAGGAAATGTCTCATCTTAAAAAATTTGTTGAGGAAGAAAATGAAAAATTAAAATCATCTGCAGAAAAGGTATTTTAAAAAATGTTTTTTTTTTTTTTTTTTTAAATTCAGCATTGATTACTAAACATAAAACTCTAGTATTGAAAAGAAATTAGATGTTATGTATGTTCTGTTTCAAAAGTATTTTGATTTCTGTGAACTAATTTGTTAATATTTTTTATAATTTATTATATATCTTATTTAAACAAACTAAAAAATTTGTAACATTATCAGACTGGAAAACAACACCCTTACAATTTGCCAATTCTTGCTGCTTTTCTTGAACTGCATTGCTCACTTTGGCGAGTTATTGAATGTACACATTTGAATCAATCGTTTGGTTTCTTGGTAAAAGTTTTTGTCACCAGTTATTATCATTTCAGAAATGGATCTGTTTCATAAGCAAATCACTGTTGCTAATGCGTTGTGTCAAATGAATTTCCTTAAGCTGGTGAGGGATCCATAAATCAAGTTTCTCGACATAGCCAGGCTGGTGTTTTTTTTTTTTTTTTTAATGCATGTATACGACACGTTAAGCTTCTCTGCTATTTCACCTGTGCTATGATGATCTGAATCAATAATGGCCGTGATATGTGTCTCGTCAACTTCATTTGGATGGCCAGATCATTACACAATTTTCAAAGAAAAATCACCAGAATGAAATTTGGCAAACAAATTTTGACACTGCTTTTCTTTCAAGGCTTCATTCCCATATATACACATAACTTCTTGTGTGCTTGCAATGTATTCTTCTTTTTCAGAAATAATGCAATGAAATATGTCTGAAATGCATGTCTTGTTCATCCATTTTTATATTGCATAAAAACGAAACTAAATAGTTAGAATAGTTGGTATTGAAATATTCAGCATTGTTATTTTATCTTTAAGCTTCAAAAGGAAAAAGAAAAAATTCAAAATATCAGAAAGCAGGAAGAAATTAAGCAAATGGAAGAAGAAATTATAATAGAGAAACAGAAAAAAGATATGAAAAAAAATAAAAAGCAAAAGGAAGAGGTATGTATTGCTTATATATATATATATATATATTTTTTTTTTTTTTTTTACTCTCTACATATAAAAATACCATTATTAAATTGATTTATATTAATAAATGCATTTTTTAGGGAGTTGGCAAAACATCATCATCTAATTTAAAGGTATGCTAAGTGAAAACTTATTTATTTATTGTCTTTTTATAACAATTTACAATACAATAGTTATAAGTAATTTTCAAGAAGGAAATAATTAAATAAATATTTCAATTGCATTTGTTATATAGGCTTCGTTGCACTAAAATTAATTCAAATAAGTTGACATTATTTATTTTTTTATTGCTTTATTTGTATACAAGTTTCTTTATTCATTATTGTTTGTTTAATGAGTCACTATAAAAATCTGATAGATATTTGATATAATTCCAATATATTTCAGACAAGGAAGAAAAGATCCCTATCTGATATTTCAAAGGTATGGTTGGATGTATTATTTGTTACAATAAAAACTTCTTTCTTTTTTTATTTCTTAAGTAGATGTGATAATTGATGTATTTACATTTTTTCTCTCTCTCTCCACAGGATGACAGCAATCTTATGAATAAAGAAAATTCTGAGGAATCTGGTTCTAAGGTTGGTATTTTTCGGTCATATCGCTTTAGAGAGTTAATGAGTTATAATTTATAAAGACAGTGAAACATTATTAAAAACTAGTATACGAAAAATTTTTTTTAATGAAGCAGCAGAATTTTTTGTTAATACTTTTATATCAAAAAAAGTGTTATAACAAAAGGCAAATATTTTCTTGGAATTTTTGCAATTGTGTGTTTACTGTTAAAATTTTAAAGATTTATTTACTTACTGGCTTAGTATTATCATATTAGTTTTATTTATTTATTTTGTAATGTTTGCTTTCAGGAAACAAGGCCTGAAGTTGAAGAAAAAGTTGTAACGAAGGTAAATATTTTGCATTTACTTTATCACACATATCTTATTGTCAATTCCCATTAATTATGTTTAAAAACTACAATCAGGAATTTAAAAAAAAAAAAAATTGATGATGAATTGGAAAATTGTTAATGTTGATAATTATTTAAGATAATGCTGATAGACATTTTGTATTTTATTGTTTTTTTAATTAATTATTTTCTTTTAGTGATAAAATAATGTGTAAAATCTTCTGCATTTTTGTATGTATGTATTTTTTAAAATAGAGCTTGTCAGCTATGTCATTTTAACTTGAAAAATAGAAAGTCTTTTAATTTTCATATTAAAAAAATATCTGTAATTGAAATTAGTTTTTTTTTTTTTTTTTTTTTTTTAAATATAGCGCAGACGGGTTCTACGACAGAGGCAAGAACCTGCTATCAATTTCGATTCAAGTGTAAGTAGTAAAATATGTTAATTTATTTTTTTTTTTTTATTTCATAAGTACTTGGTAGCTTATGTTATATGCACAATCTGAAAGTTATCAGAATTTAAAAAATTTTATTTATTTTTGAATTTTTATTATGTAAATTTAAATTATATTGCATTGAAAGTGTTCTCTTTGTGCTTTCACACACTTGTTTTCTATATTTGGATGGTTGCTGAAAATGGGTTGACTGTCATGTTGCATTTTAAATGTCCCTCTCTGAATCGGAAAAACTCTTTCAATTTCATTTTCAAGAGCAGTTAATGTTGTTCTTGGCACTAGTTTTTCAAAATGAATGGCCAATCTATCCATTTCTAGAGCATTTCTTTTGAGAATGTTTAGTAAGTGGCAAAAGAATTACCATGTTGTTTATTCACTATAATAACCTAGATATTATTAGAAGTTTTTTTTTTTTTTTTAATAAAGTAACTTTTTAAGCATTGTGAAATAGTTCATTTTAATCAATACTTATACTTTTACTTATTGTTTAAAGTTTTGTTTGATTAATCATTATTTTGAAGCAACTAAAATATTTTATTAAAGTTGTGACATGACCTATTTTAAAATTCCTTAATTTTTTTTATGATTATTTGAAGAAAGGAATATTTTACGTATTTGTAGTATTTATTCTTGAACTATAATTTGGGTTATGTGCTATTATAATCAACTTTTTTCATTTATATATATATATACATATATGTACACATATAATAAATATGATATTTGTTTGATAAAGTTTAGATTGTCAGTTTTTTTTTCTTTTTACTATGGTTGAATATATATAACTGATGTTATTTTACAGGATAGTGAAAGTGACTTGAAACCTGCAAAAACTAATAAAAAAAAAAAGGTAAGTTTATATATGTAGGATA
This sequence comes from Caerostris extrusa, assembly GCA_021605095.1. Classification (NCBI taxonomy): domain Eukaryota; kingdom Metazoa; phylum Arthropoda; class Arachnida; order Araneae; family Araneidae; genus Caerostris; species Caerostris extrusa. The sequence goes on along the minus strand of BPLR01021221.1, from coordinate 7,199 downwards.
TATATATTGTAAAATTGAAAATTTATGCTGAATTAATTATACTTTTACTTGTTATACTGATTTTAATTTAATGAGTATTGTGTTCTTATTTTTAGATGAATAAGAATAGAATTGCTCAAAAATTACTTTTATTTAGAACCATATTTAAACAATTTTGAACTCTTTTATTACATTTTCTGTTTAGATTGTTTATTTTTATGATAGCCATGATTTGAAGATATATGAAACTGACATAATACACATTGCATTTTTATTATTATTATTATTTTTTTTTTTTTATAAAAGTAAACATGAATAACTATGCAAAAATAATCAGAATCAAATGAAAATAAGAAACCTCTAAGTTTGTTATACTGTATAATTAAATAAATTTTTGCAAAAATTAAGTAACTTACTATGCCTGTAAAAATTCTCACCATTTACATGTAGAAAATGAGTCTTTTCTGTAAATACATGTTGTATTTGCTTTCATTGCAGAAACAATTGAAATTATGAATGGAGAAATAAATGCTCTTTAGCAGTTATTGTGAGCATATGCTCACTATACCTATCCATATCTTTAAAAAAAAAAAAAAAAAGAACAGAACCCCCCCCCCATTTTGTTTCTTGAAAGGTTACTATGTCCAATGAGTGTCATATGTTCTAGAACTTGTAAGAGTTTCTGTGAAGGAAAAAAAATTATTCCTGAAATCCTGAGTAAGATAGATGCTTGAAATGGTGGTAACTGAAATGCTGCACACAAATTATGTTGTAGAACTATTTTATGTAAAAATAGACTTTTTCAGAATTAAAAGTCTTGTAAGTGTGATGTTAATTGAAATAAATTTTCATTTACAATTGTGTATATTCTTGAGTGAGGTTAATTTAGGTTTTGAATTTTTGGTCATTATATAAAAGTAAACACACTAATTAATTTCTGGATGAATAAAATTTTATTACAGGGAATGTCTAAAGTCCAAAGCACTTCAAACGCACAAACACAAAAGGTAACTATTTTCCCTCTTTCCCCCTAAATTGTTAATGTTTTAGATCATATTTAAAGAATACTGTTTGCTTTTCAGAAGACAGCAGTAGCAAAAGTTCCAGCCACAAGAACTTCTCGTCGAAAGGTAAACTTATTTTCAATCAACTATTTGTGGTTACTATTGCGTAACAGATTATTCATTATAACTTCTTGCATTTATATCTATATTGCTATTTGCACCCAAATATATATATTGGGTGCATATAGCAATATAGATATTTATGCAACATATATTTCAAATATAAATTGAGAGTGCATTTTTTTTTAAAAAATTTACCCTAAGTTCAAAACCTGTATATAAGCCAAAATAATTAATAAAATTTCTGTAATGTTCATTATTTATGATGTTCTAGTATCATTTCTGGTTACATTTTGATACTTTTCTGCTAGCCGAGTACAAATTTCACCAACAGTAAATTTTTAGCTTTGTCGACAATGTAACAAACCAGCAATAAACGGTTTTGTAAATAAAAACATGCAATATTTGGTGATTTATCGCTTGCACCCTTATTAATGGAAAACTACCAATGTTTTTTGCAAAACTAGCAGATCCATGTATTTAGTTTTAGAAAAAGTTATAAAAATTATCAACTTTTACAGGAAAATTTACAGCATTCCTCTTTTATATGCATTTTAGGAATCAAAGGAAAAGTGCAATTTTTAGGTTCTATAACTGAGAAAAGGGGATGTGGTTGCAAGTAAAAGATGTATGCTTTTAATTGATAAAATTATTTATCTGCTGTATGTTAATATCTAATTCAATCTTTTGGGTCTTTACTCTTTTTGTGCAATCAATCTTTTTTTTTTAAAAAAATGTAGGGTATGTAGCTGAATGTGTAGTGTGTATATATATTTCCTTTTTATAGCTGTAGAACTATATATAGTTTGAAGACTCCCCCTCCACACACACTCTCTGTATCAATATTATTAATTTCTAGATTAAATGGGGGGTTTTTCTCCCAGTCTCAATTTCTGCACCAGTTTATTATAATAAAGAATACTTTATAATGTTAAGCTAGTATAAAAAGAGAGACAGTAAAGGGATTCATATTTAAGAGGCATATGTAAAAATAACAATACTTTATAGTTTAATTATCTGAAACATTAAAATGTGGTTTTTTTAGCTTCAAGAACCAATTGAAAATCCATCTCCAGTAAAAAAGGCCATGGCATTCATGGGCTCGAAGTTAAGAAGTGTTGGTAAGTAAAAAATTTTAACCTAAATATATATGTGTAATCCTCACTTTGTTTATAAAGATTGAAATAGTTATAAGAAACTATATAAAATTATAACTATGGTATAAAGTTGGTTCTATTTCGTAAAAACAGTTATGAAAAAAAAATTTTGTTAATGACAAATCTAGTTGAGAAAATTAAAGTATCACTTAAATATGAATTGGATTCTGGAACTAAATTTTATATAAAAAATTTTTAATGTTCTTCATGTGTTTGCTAATCATAAGAATTGACTTTATAAATTTTGTGAGAAGAAATCCGAAATGAATTACATAAGTTATAGAAATCTAAATATTTTTCATAAAATAATACATATAATTAATAATTTGGCTAAAAACAGGCCACAATCTATTATTTTAAACAAATAACAAGTACCACATGGTACTGTAGTATCTCTTGTGAAATATTCTTTTCTTTTTTTCTATTAATAAATCTTTTGTTATAGTAACATTTCTATAATTAAACAAGATAGAATCTAAATAATTATATAAATATATTCATAAATCTATCTATATTAAAATATTTTAAATTTGACAGAGCAAATAGTGATGTGAAAATTTTTCTCTGTGGAGCAAAAATTTTCATCTTTTGCATTGAGTTCCATTGTTTGCCATTTTGATTCATAACTGATTTAGAAAACTAAAATAAGGAAATGAATTTCTCAACTCTTTGAAAGTACTTAAATTAAGTAATGAATTAATAATCTAATTCTTCGCTGCCAGTGCATTGGACAGGCTGCTCATCATCTATCATAGATGCTTTTTTTTCCCCTCCCTCGTGTGGCTTATTTGCTGAGTAGAAGATAGCCTTAATTGTACAACATTATCGTTTTTACTGTTAATTGATTTTTTTATTAATTAATCTGAATTTTTTTTTTTCTTTTTAATTGTAGCTCAATCTATGAGTAATATGCCTAGCCCTAGGATTACTCGAGGACGTAAGAAGCTTTTTAATGCTGATGCACCAGCTTTGGAGAAATGGAGTAAGTTGTAAAAACTTCCTCTTACACATTTTTCTTCATGGTATTGTATATTTAATTTATAACTATTTTGATTGTTAATACTTGTTTTTTCATCTAAAACATAAAAATTTCATTTTTAAGATTTTATATACAGTTATTCTATTATATTTTACAATTTTCCTAATTTATCATCTAAATTTACATGTTTGAAAAACTTTAAATGCAACAGAAATTTAGAATAACTTGTACAAATTCTTAACTTGTTCTGGTTTTATATTTAATTTTTATAGGCAATCGATAATGATTTGCATGTCTGCCAACTTTTCAAAGAAACTCTTTTTGCATAGATTTATGGAATATTATTTGGTTTTTTTTATCTATCATTTTTTAATGTTTTTCTGTATATATGTTGAAATCCCTGACATTTTCACATTCTGTAAGGTTTTCAGAGTGGGTTGTTTACTGATTGTTGAAACCTGGATCTTTTCTCCTCAATAAAATGTACTGTCTGAATGCGACTTTTTAAAAAAAAAAATTGTCTTATCTTTTTGTTATTCTATCACAATAATTAAATTTCAACATTTTTTGGAAATCGCCAGTAATTGATTTCATAAATTTTTGTTGCATGTATTCATTAATTGTGTTTATATATTAATATAAAACAATATATTTATTATCGATAACAAATATTTGTAGAATTGACTCGGATATTTATTTATTTAAAGCAGTCGTTTTTAACATTAATAGTCTTATTAGCAAAAAAAAAAAAAAATGCCATGCATTGTAAAAATGCGAAATCAACTTATGGAGGTTTTGAAGATTTGGCAGTTGTGAATTTATAATAGCTCTTTTTTAAAAATCAAAATGCATTTTATCTTTAATTTCTGTATAAAGTTAGTAAGATATTGCATAATTTTTCTTTACTTTTTAATTAGAACAAAATATATATATATATTTTTTATAATGTTTTTGTGGATATATCAATCATTCCAATAATTAAATATTTATTTTTTTTCAGAACTTTAAGGATGAAGGATACAGTTTTTTATTGAAAGCAACGATTTTATTGGCAAAGATGGAACTTTTCCTTTTAAATGCTTTTGCAGAAATTGGAAAAAAAAATCTTTTCCAGATTTTTTGTTCATAAATCATTGTATTTATATATTATTCATTTTTGTCTTGCATTTAATTTTTATCATTTAATATTTTAAATGTACTTACGTCTTGAGTACAAATTTTTTACTGCTCAAAATGTTGCTTTTATTGAATAGAGCTTCCTTATTTTTATTTTTTAATTAACAAATTTACAATCTTATAATTAAATACATATTGTAAAATATTTTCCTATTATACATCTTTTAATATTTTATTTCCTTATTGATACATCAATTTAAAGCCATATATATTTTTGAAAGAATTGATATCTCCTTGATTTGTATTAATTAACTAAATGAATATTGTTGAGAAAATGTATTTTTAAAAATTGAAGGAAAGGTCATTAGCAGTTATACTCATAACAAAGTTATTAAACTTGCATCGAACTGCGCTGTCCGTTCCATAGGAATCATGGCTAATTTATAGACATTAGCGGGTTGGGAAGGATTAATTAGTATATGAACTCAGAGTAGAGGAATTGTTAGAAAAAGCAATAGAGAAAATGAATAGATCACTGCAATAATAATAGTTTCCACAAGATCTCTCAAAAAATCTTATGAATGTTAAATTTCTCACGTAGGACGGAGATGCTCTTAAACCAATACATATTAAAGATAGAGTGTATAAAACTCTCTGGTTTTGAAATAAAAAGGAAAAGTGAAAAGGTATACATATGCGGGCCTCCATCCTGAAAATCCATTTAAAAACGAAAACATTTAAACAATAATAAAAGAAAGCAATCAGAGAACCAACATTTGTCTGAAAAGTTTAAAAATGCATTATGTTTCTAAACCATTTCGTTTGCATCCTTAGTGATATATATAAATAAATACAGTGATTGACATTTATTATGGTTATTAAAACTTATTGATTATTTATGCCATAAAATCAAATTTTGTAGATATTTCTAACATTTAAAGACTTTTCGAAAAGGTAAATAGTAAGCTACTTAAAAATATTTCTTAAATAAAAAATAGTAGAATTTTTAAAAAAAAAAAAACATACCAATTATTTATTCATTTAAAATCCATTATATTTTATCTGTTAAATGTCCATGTTCTAAAATTTTTGTATAAACAAAAAGAACAAACATTTTATTTCAATAATATTTATTTCCCTTACACAAATCAAACATCACAAAAAAAATTTTGGGGCCCCAGAATGACTTAGATAATAAAAACCTGACAGACAAAACAGATAGAATGTCTTATCAGTGATTTTTAAATGGCTCATTAACAGAGATGTTATGCCGTTCACGTCAGCCACGATTCACTTCTGTGCCTTTAAAAGTTCAACCATGCAAGCCCAAAACTTCACCTGTAGATTCACAAAACGCTTATACAGCTCTTTAAAAAATTAGGAATGACAGTGATAGCGGTTATTAGAGCAAGAGATCCATGTTATACTGAATCAAAAAAATATTTTCTTCAAAGAGGACGCGCAAGCCGTGTCATGGTATGGTGATGCAATGGGATGAGTCAATAAAATGAAATGAGTTCAAGCTTTTTTTTTTACTGCAGTATAAATCTTTCTCGCCACCAACCTGATCCCGGTCTCAAGATCCAGTCTGGCGATATGGACAGACTCCATTTTTGTTGGTATATCGTCTGCTTGAAGAGTGGGGAATATTTTTTGCTTCCTCAACAAGACGCCCTAAAAATAATAATACATATTTCTGAGCTTTAATATAATCAAATTAAACTTATATTTCCAAGTAGAAGCAATTTTATGTCCTAACAGCAGTAGAGAACTGACTACAGGTTGAAGTTTAAACTGATTTTATACAGATTGGAACTCAAATATTTAATCAAGTTTTTGAATCTTAAATAATAAAAATTTAGTGGTCTGAGCCTGAATCTTCAAAGTTTCAAAAATTATTTTAACCATTATTTGCATAAATTGTGTCTAGATTTAGTTTATCTGACCTTTATTTCTGTTGTCTTCAATATAAAAATTATTTTTCATTCTTCATTCAGATTATGCATATTTCAATGCAAAATATATATATCTTCGATCTGTTAAATAATGTGAAAGCTAAGTTTAATTTCCCCAGATAACTTTAAAGTGTGAAAATTATCTTGATCTCCTTTTGTGGCAATATATATATATATATATCATTGATATGTAAATCTAGCTCGCTATAGTGTAACGAGATGGAGATAATCACATAGTTTGGTAGAAAAAAGCAGGTTTTGTATAAAGAAATGCAGTAGTACAAACAAGGTTGCAATTTAGTTGAAGACTTTCTATCCTTACTACTTTAAAAACTTACTTGATAATTTGAATGTTATGATGAGTTTCTTCAATCAAAAGCGCAATGACAATAATAAATCATATAATATTGGCACATAATATTTAGTCAAAGTGATATGCCAAAACCATCTGAGTAGAAAGATCTGGAATGGTTGAATGGCAATGTAAAAGCAATAAATTTCCTACAAGAGATAATTTAAGATATTCAGAAACATCAGTATGAGTGAACCTCAATTAACCTTACTTTTGACTTTTGCTTAATGTAGTAAAAACTTTTAGTTATTAAATATAAAACATAGTTGATTAAGAAATGTTAAACAGAAGACTTCTCATCCACATTTATTAGTTTCCAAATTTCACATCTTTTTATACTTGGCTTAAAAATTTAGATTTTGGAAATAAAAATCATTGGAAGAACTTTTCATTTTGTTTGTTAACATATTTGTAATATTAAATTATATATATACTTGATAAAAGCATAAGCACAGATGTTACTAAGTGCAATCTTGAAATATAAAAATTATTTGAATCATTATTCAATTCATTTTCGAACTTTACTTTTCTTTTTTC
>BPLR01021219.1:0-50189 GCA_021605095.1 Caerostris extrusa | reverse complement strand
AACCTTATTTTTGTTATGAATAAACATAATAAAACAATTGCCCCGTATGCGATTTGTTAATAATATTTTCCTAAGGTTCGTTTTACTCATGTGATATTCTCATGATGAAGCGGAACAGTTTGTTTCTTAGATACAGAACTCCTGTTCTTGTAGTATTCTGATCAATTGCTTCATAAATTTCTTGGATTATTGAACATTTGCATTCTCCCATGTGTAATCGTTCTATGCAATCATTATCGTCCATGTTCAAAGTATGTTCATACAGGATAAATTGAAATTCGTGAAAGGATTTTATTTTTAGCCTTTTCTAATAATCGAATAACAGTATTTCTCTTCTTAAAACTGGAAAACATGGTTTTCTATCCATTTTTAGTTGCTAGGGATATTTTAAAGCAATGAATACTTTTTATGATGCAGACGATAATCAAACACTGCTTCAAAATGTTGCCATTCAGCTTTGTCATTCCTTCATTTAAATATAATTCATTTAGAAAGTCAAAATCGTTACAAGAATGTCTGATCATCCTCAGTAGTGTCTCTACTCATCAGTTATGTTTATAAAAGTTAATTTAATCATCAATTAGAATTATAAGGTGAAGTGCCTTTGTTGAAATAAATCATAATTTATGTTCACACATTATAAGTTTAAATTTATGTTTGATTTTTTTTACTCTTCTAAACCTATAACAAGATGTTGAAGAAAATTTTCAAAATAACTTCAAATTTTGTTCTGTTTACAAAATATCGACAGCTTTTTTATTCTTTTACTGTTTAAAATTTGACACTAATTTTTCTGCTATTCGTTTTTGAAGTCCATCTGTCTTTTTTTTTTTTTCAGACCACACCATTGTGTATCAATTCTGGAATATAATGCAAACTAGAAGTTTTTCTATTTTATCAATGTCGCTCTATCTTGCAAAGGATCGACATGACAGCCCCGAATGAGAACTAATTGAAAGAAGAACGTTTCAATCAAATTGTTTAAAATTCAACTATCCCTCACACGCACATCGTCTTAGGGTCGATGCCATCCATTTTCGAACACGACACAGTCCTTCAATATTTAACGAACGAAACCTCACCTTTATTCCTCCATTTCTAACTGGCGACGGTCATTAGGCACTTTCCACGTTGACAAGAGAATCAATTATGTTCGAATTTATGCGACCGAGCAGAACAATTCTCGCGGGGGATAACAATTACGACAGGCGCATAACTTTAAATGACATCGAACCCCCCTCTATTTCGAAGACCCCACCCCTTCCGTCCCTCCCTCCGGCCCAAAGCAGATCTGCCTTTTTAATGACCTCTGGTGGCGGATCGGAGAGTCGGTTGTTGACCAGAAAGACGGACTTTTTCTAAAACTGTTATCTGGTCCGCCATTAAATCTTAAAAGTGTTCTGATTAATTTTGCTCCCGCTTGCGCTTGCACTCACTTAAAGGGAACCCCGGTAATTAGCGGTGGAATAACCGCGGTTTGCGTAACGCAACACGTTGTAATTCTCGTCAGAACAATTGTTCGAATACAAGGAGCTCTTGATGAATGGACTGTGGTTCCAAATTAGAGGGGCTCCTGTAACGTCCTATTTAGGCCTCAAAAGTGGATGCTTACTTAGGTAAGCAAAACATGAGATGCAAAGATAAAGTTGTTAATCTTAATGAGTGCAACTTTATTCATTACAAAAATTATGTTAGCATAAACATAGTAAAACAATTTCCTCATATGCGATTTGTTTATAATAATTTCTTAAGGTTCGTTTTACTCGTGTGATATTCTCATGATGAGAAAGCTGAACAGTTTGTTTCTTAGATATACCACAATTTTTTCTTACATACCAATATATTTAGACATGTGGTTCTCAAAGAGTGCACCTAGAAGATTTCCAAGTACGCCCTTAAAGATTTCCTGGTGTGTCCTGTGGTATTCCAGAGAAATATGTACTCATATATAGAAATAAACAAAATTATTCTTTTTTCTTGTGATTTTCTCGGTCAAAGACAATGTTCATTGTAAACCACCAACCTTTCTGAATTTTTTCTTTCTTCTTTTAGTCACATAAAATGAGTCAAATAGCAATTACGCGATAACAATATGTTTCCGATGAACTAAGAGCGGAAACTGCCATGGCTTTTACTAGAAATCTATGTGATTTTCAATGTTAAAAATATTTCCATTACTGCCTATGAGACACGGACTGCATATAAACTTTTTGGAGTTGATTTAAGATTTATTGGAGAAGAAGAACTAGTAGTTATATCCATTGACAGTGAATTGAAGATTAAACATAAGGAACAGTGATGAGACGTTTTGAATTACTATAAAAGAAGAATGAAAGACAGAATCTAAAAAAGGCTTTCGCCATTTTACTAAAATTTTCAACATACTATTTAAGTGAATTGGGTTTTCCTACTATCATCACTATGAAATGTTAAAAGAGAAGAAATCTTAAATGGATTAACGAGAAATGAAAGTTTGCCTTTCAAATACATGCTCAACATTGAAGAAACATCTAAGACACTTCTGGCTCCTGTTTCTCATTAACACAAGAGTAAATATACTTGGAGTAGGTTGTCTTTAAAGCATTATATTCTTCTGTAATATTTGTCTTAACTGTTACAACATGTTTCTCAGAGATTTGTATCTAGTGCGCCAACTATTATTAGTAAAAATTTTCAAATGCTTCCCGACTTCAAAAGTTTGAGAATCATTGATCAGTATACCATTCAGGTGTACATTGTATATACCTTACAGCATATTGATTCGGCTGAAAGTAGAAATGCGTATAGTTTTCTACACTGTAAATTAGTGGAGTGAAATGGACCCTTATGATGATGATATTTTGGTGATTTTTCTAATCATGTAAATGTACAATAGAAATAAAGTCCATAGTGAGATCTGATTAAGTCCATGAAGTCCTTAGTGTGAGACATATTTATCCTGTTAGAATTAGACGAAGTTCGAAGAACAAATGTGTACTCGGCCCAAATCTTTTTAAGGTAATGACGCTGGATAAAATTTATGAATTGAATTGATTTTTTTGTTATTTTTAACAAAACACTCAAATGCATCCAAATTATTTTAAAGGGAAAATTACTGTTTTGTATGTTATGGCTGATGATCTTTGATATGGTTGGACTAACTCATACATTTGATGTAAACAATAAATTTTTTAAAAACATTTTTGAAATTTTTTTTACTCTGTGTGGTTCGAAAATGGGCGTTATTATTTTTACACTTACAAAGTGATACTATGCTGAAAATAGACAAAAAAAAATTCATGAAGTTGTTATCTATTTTTTTTTTATTTTTGCATCAATTCATTTTCAATTTGCATCTACACAAAAATGGTTTTTAATAAATGATTGGCATTGCCAATTTCTACGTTTTAAATCTGATTTACGTTGTGTTTTATTTATTTCTTCAATTTTCAAAAATATTTTTTACATTTTTTAATGGTTGGTAAGTTAATACACAAGGGCCAGTTTAGGCCAAGTTGCGCCAAACAACTAGCAATATTTCTAAAATAGATAAAATTACATGTCCATTAAAACCATTAAAAGTAACTTACCAGTGTATATTTCGATGCAGGTTGCAATTAAGATAACAATTTCCAGGTAACTAGGTAACAATTTGCATAAATTAAAGTTTAAAAATTACTGTTGTTATAATTGAATTAAATTAAAATATGTCATTTTAATTTAATTTAATTATGAAATACAAATACATTTTGAATAATCATAAAATAGTCTAAAAACATTTCTTTTTCAATATATTCTGAATTTCTCTTTCCATTATAAATTCTACATTTTCTTTAAAGCTGAAATAGAATGTTCTCTTGGGACCTTCCGAATATTTCATTATTATACTTTACCTTGAAGAGTGCGTGAAGGCTTTTTATTGTGCTTTAAAATTTATTTAGTTACCGTCGGAAAAAAAAAGAACTCTTTCTCCTTTTTAACCATTTAATCAATTTTGTAATTTCGGTCAAAAAATTTATTTATAATTCGTTACTGTTCCTTCTTGCATTCTTTTGTACGGAATTTATAGTGATTTGTTATGAGCTAAACTACAGACATATAACTTCTGTCTTTTACTTTACGTATTTCTACCCTTTCGTTTATCCAAATGTCTGCGGTTGATTTTGACCAGATTATCAAAATTCATTTTCTTTATAATTTCTGCAATACTTTTTTTCTATATTTACAATCCTTTGCCTTTAAAGTGTTATCATTATTTAAGTGCGCTTCATCATCAGCTTTTAGCTTGCTAAGAGTCCATTTTTTGTTAATCCAATTTATTTTTCCACTTTATTTATACACAAAAAAGGTGAGATAAATTAAAAAGTTATATGTTTCGTGTGATTACTCTCTGTGCCGCAATTGTTTATTTTAATACAGACATTTGTACCTAATCTTTTTTAATTTTTACTAATCTGATCTTTCTTGTTGTTACTCTGTCTATTATCTATTGTACTTTGAACTTCGCTTTGTTATTTAACACTCCGCTTTGCAACCAAATAAGTAGATGACCTTGGTTTTTTTAACTTCAATAGAATATCTTTTCAAGAACATTCCTTTAAATTTTATACCTCGAAAAATTAACTAAATCTTCAGTAATGATATTAACGTTAAACTTTCTTGAGAATTCGTCAACGATGATCATTCAACTGTCACCAAACTTTTAAAAAGGTCAACGCAGTAACCTTTTAAAAACGCAACTTTTAATGGTACATTATTAAACCCATCTATCCTAAAAAAGCACTCATAGTATGCATAACAATTCTAAAGATGGCACTATTAAAAAGCATTCTTCGTTGAAGGTTTTACCGACAAAGGTACCGGTTTAAACCGATAAAGGTACTCAACCCCACTGATATAAAGCAGAAACTACCTCTTCCAATCTTGTAAGTTGCTCTAACTAAAAATAAATAAAAAAACCTGAAATTATAATCCTACCAAATTTCTATACTTAATCGATGAAATTGAAGAATATAACTGTAGGCCCATTGCTACGCAATGTCTTCGATGCAATAATTTTCACCATTCTCAAAATAACGGCCATCTAAAGTTGAGATGCTTAAAATGCGGAAGTGAAGGAATATTGAAGTGAAATGTTAACTAATACCGACTGTATTAATTGATGTGGTTCAGGACATTGACACCAAATATCTATAATTGAAATCAAGTTCCGTTTGCTAACGCCCATAAAACATTTAAATCTAAAATAGTCATGCCAAATATCAGTTTCGCAACAATAATTAGGAACCTTCCTCCCCCTATTCCACACTCAGTCAGTACCAATTTTGGAATTTAATTTAATGTTTGTAGCTGTAGCTATAAACTTATCCGTTGCAGACAATAGTGAATTTCTATAAGTGCTTACATTAATGATTAATATGCTTATATTAATGAATGAATAGATTCACGTATTTCGTTCTACTGACGGTAATGCCAGCCTAATAGTTAAATTTAAAAATGGCAAGAACAATGTCAAATATTAAATATTTCCCGAAAAAGTTTGGCGGCGAAACATTGCTTTTTAAATCTCAGTGTTACAACGATTAACGTTTGTTTTAAGGTTTGGTTTAGTTTGTCGCTCTACGGTTATCTTGTGCACACGAGGGCTAAACAGACTGGGACCTACGGTTTAAGTGGATTGTGAACCTCTACAAACATCCATGGCATCGCTGGGACACGAACCCGAAGCCAATTAATGTTTGGAGCTAGCAAATCATGAGTGATTCGATGCGTATTTACGATACCTGTACCTTGTTGGTAAGATTATTGGTTCTATACCTAACTCTATGCAACATCACAGCTATTTTTCCTTTCTTTTAAAATTTCATTTCCCTTTTTTCTCATTCGCTCCCTGTAACTTTTCTAAACTTTAAAAGCAATGACCGACGCAATTCTTTCTCCAGATAATCGCGAAAAGAATTAACTCATGACCATGTATTCTCTATGCAATATAGCAACTTCTCTCCTGATGAATGACAGACAATAAGGGAAAAAGTGTGGAGATATCATTCATTCATCACAGCATTTTTAACTATGCATTCGGCTGTATTCGTGACATAATTTACCTGATAACTATCCATAAACTTATTCACTCTCCCGCCCCCACCCCCAAAAAAACCTCCCTTGATGCTTAAGTAAATTAAATGCACTTTCAACACTAGCGCAGTAGTAAATTTGCCAGTCATAGGTACGGACGAAGAAATAACTCCAACTGTTGATGAGATTGCATCCAACTGTACAGTTCTGTAACAGTTGTTGTTAATTGTAATGAAACATTACTAAAATCATGCACAATTTGCATAATTAAAAAACCGCGAATTCAGAGCTACCAATGATGGGGTTTAAGTTTTACTTCAATTTGGTTTATCGCTCTAGGTCTTTCTTTGTATACAATGGCTAATTAAGCCAGAAATTACAGTCTAAAGTGCATTCCTAACCATTAACAAGGATCCATACCCCTACCAGGATACCAACCTGAAACCTATGTTACCAAGGGGCAGAGAGCTAGCCAATTGGCTGTCACGCTCCTGTTTTTTACTTCAAGATTTTCAAATCTTAGTTCTTGGTTTCTATTTCGAAAATTGCAGAAAATCTGGGGTTTTGAGCCTTACTGAAAAATCAGATACATGTAATTAGGCTATTTAATTAATATGTTAATGTAGTGTGCTATGTTAATATAGTGTGAAAATGTTAATTATTAATTAATGTTATTTTAGTATAAAAAACAAAATATATATTTAGGAAATGTTATAGTTTTACTAGAAAAATAGTTAGCATACTTCGAAACATATGTTATGTTTTTTACAATGTGGATAATTTGATTTTTGCTTTAAATAAAAATATTAATATAGCAACCTTAACGTAATTACCGAATTTGCTTTAGGTTTTTTTTTTCTTTTAGCTTAGCTGCTTCGTGTCATCTTAAACGTTTTACACCCATTACGAAAGGTGAATAACTTTAATGAGTGAAAAAGTACACGGGCAGAGAAATGAGAAGAGTATGTTTAGTACTTCAGAGTGGAAAGGCTTTTACTGAACAAATTTGAAGGACAGTATAAAAAAACAGGAGTGGGTAGGACAGCATAAAAATGATAAAGACTCAGTTACTGCAATTTCCAAAAAACTATCTATAATCTATTTCATGCTATAGAAACATAAGAATCGTATGACTCATAAAAGACATTTTAAAATTGCTTAGTCAAATAAAAAACTGTGAGATAAATATATATTGAAAGAAGTAGTTTTTTTTATAAGTACTTTAAAATGCTATCTTCAATTTTAGCTTAGAAAGCTCTTGGAAATTTTAACAGCTAAATCTTGGGAATTTAACAAAAGTTGCATTGGCGCCCATTGCTGTTTATCACATGTATGGCACTTGTAAGGTTTAACAATAATTAAATTGTTACGAGAGGTCACCACTGTGACCAGTTACTGGTACCATGACTGTGTGAACTGGTAAGTACATGCGGTTAGATTTTGAGAGGACAAGGAGAACGCTAGGAGCGTCTGAAGAGGTAACACGGTCAGGGACCGTATGTGATATGTTTACGGTTTTAAGTATTACATAGGATTGATATTATGGAAGAGGCACAGGGTGCCATGTGTATGTATGTATTAATATTGTAAAATAAATTCATATAAAGAGATTGAGTGTTTCCGTCCACCTGAAATTTGCAGTCGTTAGCAAGCAGACAACAAATTTCAGAAGTGGGATAGCGACAACACACTAGTGCTGATTCTTGGATTATTCATGGGATTCGAGTAGATCCGAGATTGAGACTCACCGAGCACGTCGAGGTACCCGACCTGGCTCTTCATGGGCACCGTGTTCACCTGGCACATGTATCCTCCCTTGTCGGCGGCCTGCACGTTCCGGATCTGCAGCACGAAGTTGCGGTTGTCGCTGTGGCTCAGGCTGATGCGGTAGTTGCGTGATGATGTGCTGGTGGATGGTCAGGATGGCCTTCGTCTCCACCTTGATCCACGCCGCCTGGAAAGGAAAACGCCAAGCTTTCGGTTAGACAAACAGCCAGAAAGTGTAACGCCGACGCGTTTTAGTTCAGAAAGTACTTCAAAAAATAAGGCTTCATTCATGTGAATCGATGTGCTTAGGTGTTCAACTTATGCAGACCAAAAACCAAAGCACACCAACATCATAGGCATCAGTGATACACCATGCAATCCCCGCATCTCATCACCAGTGGAGAGTGATGAAATGCGAAGATTGCCTTCCAAGGTGAGGTTTTGAGAAAGCTGCCTCGCATTTGTATGACATATGGGAAAAGACCCCGAAAATTCCGCCAGGCAGTTTGACAGTCAGTACCAAATGCTTACATAATGTTTGTCACATGTTCCTCGTTTCTAAAAGAAGTGACTGCAAAGGCACTGCCGTTATACTCTGTGCACATTCAATGCATCATAAACGAGCCTCACACTCGTTCAGAGCGTTCGTCCTTTATCTCCTCTTACCAAAGAATCCCCAGTCATGTATCAGAAACTTGAAAATCTTTTGATACTTCACCAAAAACCAACTTGAACCAATAAAAATGTTGTTTCCCTAGAAGATAGCAAAAGTTTTCTATCCTTACTGAAACAAACCAGTTTAGAGAGAGTTGTAGAATGGCATAAAGTCTTATAAAAGGACGATGACAATCACTATATCACCAGCTGGTTGCTAGGTAAAACTTCTTATTGTTGAACTGCTTTATACATGATTCAACAAAAGTATTTTTTAGAATTTATATCAGCCTCATTCACATTTTGATGTGTGCGCTTCGAGTGTCACTCACGCTGAGACCAACCGGCTTGTTTCAGTATGGACTGAAAATGTAAGGCAGGTGAAACGCATATATCAAGGAAAAATACAACAAATGAAATTTCAACGGAAAGTATATATAACACCATTTCACCACCGGAATTCTAATTATCTTTATGTTTTCAGGCTGAAAATTATATCTAACATTTATACGGCATTACATATTAGACATCCTTTGCTTATAGGCTGAAAATTCCATTTGATGTTTAAAAGTTGTTGCGGTTTATACGAGATCTTTTATGTTTTGAGACTGAAAATTACACCCAACGTTTATAAGACGTTACGGGTTATACGAGATCCTTTTATGTTTTTCATTTTGAAAATTAAAGCCTACATTTATACGGTGCTGCGGATCATATGACGTCTTTTATATTTTCAGGCTGAAAATTACACCTTACTTTTATACAGATCTCTGGATTATATGAGATGCTTTGTTTTGAGGCTGAAAATTACACCCAACTTTTGTACGGCATTACGGATTATACGAAATCGTTTATGTTTTCAGGCTGAAAATGACGCCCGCGTGATAAACGACGCTTCATATAATAGGCAATAAATTACTGTATTTTGTGACTAGTTGGCGATGAAGGTTTTAAGGAATAGGAGATGCTATTCAATAATACTAAAAGGGAGTTTGATCTCTTCATACACGCAATGTTAAAATCATCTAATTTGACTTATCTTTTTCTCACAAATTACTTTAAATATTGACTTTGCATTTTTTTATCAATATTTAAATTGTTATCTAAGTGAGTATGTAGCTAAAGCTAAGGGGCTACTTTTTTTTGCATATCATTAAAAAATATTTATCATGGAGTTATACATCGAAAAATCTCAGAAATACTTCACATTTTTAATTTAAAAATTAATAATCGGCTTAATAATTAACATCAGATAGAAATACGATTAATTTATTACAAGGTAAAAAAATGTTTATGGTTGTGTCTAGGTGTTTTTTAAGAAAGGTACAAAGAAGTTCATAATAAAACATTTTTTAAAAAACATGAATTAAAAAGATACCGCAGATAGCTATTTAAACTTCTTTTTCGTTTTGTAAAAATACAATTTAATAAATTTAGAATTTAGCAGATAATGCAATATTTATTTAGCAGATAAATAAACGCTGTATTAAGAGAAACATTATAAATCAGGGAGTAAAATGAAACCCAAGTCTCAAAATCGATTTTTTTCAATTCCTTCTATTAGTTCATACACTCGCTATATATATCTTGTTCAACTTTTTAATCGTTGATAAAATTTTTATTCATCCACTCAAGTTCAAATACATTTTTTTAAACTTGTAGTGGATACTTGATAGTGTAGTGGAGGAAGTTAATACAGTTTTTCAAATATTAATGCATTAATTAAATTTAATTAATTAATTTTAGTTTTTTTAGATTTAAGTTGCACGTATCTACTAATAGAGGGCACCAGATGTAAGAGGTAAATTTCAACTTTATTTCTAAAGGACTTTCTGCAATATAGTGAAAAAAAAGTACTGAGTTTTCTTTTGCGAGTTTATATACGGTCTTCAGCAGATTACAATTATTAAACCAGCTCTTTTATTTGCTTCATATTTTGCTGCAAGCATTCAAAATTGCTTGGGCTCATGAATGATAAATAGTGAGGCTCCTTGCTACGCTTTGAAGTCGGCTAACAATGTGTGACGTCAAAATGCTTCACGAAAGAAAAAAGAAAAAATTATTCCCCTCAAATATGAGACACACACACAAAAAAAAATACTCACGATAAAAGAAGTAACCAAGAAGGGTCAAAACATCTGCACAGTAAACAAAAAAGGGGGAAAAAAAGAGAAACCTGCAAAAATCTTTTTGGGGGAGGAGTACAGTTTACGCAAAAATGTCGAAAATTCAATTCATCCTTTGGGTTTCCCTTTCAAAGGAGTTTTCCCGGATCATATCCAGGATCCCCTTTTCCTGGGTGTTTCCCGGCCTTTTCTTTTAAGAGCAAATAAATCTCGTGTTGCCATTCTGTGGGAAATAAGTCTGTTTTTAAAAGTATCTCTCCTTTTTATTTATTTTTTTTTTTTTTTCATCGGATCGAAAATGTATTTTTTTATTTCACCAAAAAAGAATGCATTTGTTCGTTTTATTTCTCCAGCAATATTTAAACGTGTAAATTTTTTTTTTTAAAGCTAATCATCTGTAAATGTGAGAAATCATATAATTTTAATGGACGAGCTAATCATGGTGATATTCAAAGCCATCAATAAAAAAAAATTATGCTTTTCTAGTAATATATTTTTATATTAATTTACCTTTACTATTAAATTTTTTTTCATTTAAATAGTTAATTAAAAAAAAGTGTCCATAAAATCTCTTTACAATTTCAGAAATTTATTATTAAAAACAAATCATTACAAAATGAGATACATATATTTTAGTTTGTTTTTGGATTTATTTTATTTTAATTTAATTTAATACATCTTTTTATAATCACCATCAGTTGCAATAAGAACTTTTAAGATGGTACTCTTACCATGTTTGATGTAGCATACTCTATTTAATGATGGCAGTGCAATCAGTAATTCTCTAATTAGATCAATTACGTCGAGCATCCTTTTTTTTTCAATTCCTACTATTAGTTCACGCTCTCCCTATATATATCTTGTTCACATTGTCGATCGTTCATAAAATACTTTTATTCATCCACTCAAGTTCACATGCATTTTTTTTGAACTTGTAGTGGATGACACTCGATGTTAATGCAGTTTTTTTTCAAATATTAATTCAGTAATTAAATTTAATTAATTCCTTTTAATGTTTTTAGATTTAAGTTGCATATATCTACCAATAGATGGCAGCAGATGTAAGGAAAATTTCAACTTTATTTATAAAGGACTTTCTGCAATAGAATGAAAAAAAGTAGAAATGGATTTGAATTTTATTTTTAAAATTACTTGTTTGGTACAGAATCTTTATCATATCATGCTTGAGAAGAATCGAGTTTAGTGATATTTGGTAGAGTATCCAGATTAATAATACATATATCGCGTATTGAAAAAGTATGTGATGTGATTAATCTAAAATAGAGATTCACTATTGGCAATGCCACCATTGATGACGTTATGCTACAGCTAACATGGCAAGGGTTACATAAAAAGTAGGGTTACATAAAAAGGGTTACTGTACTCTGCAATTAACAATTAAAGTAACATTAAAACAGTCATTATAATGATTGAAAAAAAAAAAAAGAAATAACGAATTTCTCTAATTAAACTATTACACTCTAAAGAAACTGGCGGAACATTCCGGGTTGCAAGATTGGCGACTTCCTCGTACAGGAATCTAGATTTCAACCAAAAATAATTAACGGTCGGAGCATATTTTATAGTTAGCTTAGTTCTCTTTTTTTACGTTTCATTAAAAAATGCAAAGATTTAAATTTAAATTTAACAAGGATAAAAAAAAATAAATGCTAAAAGGAGACTGGATTCGTTGCTTAATGTTCTTCGAAAAACTTTTTCGTGCATTTGATCATCCTTTATTATGTATCTAAATTTATTTCATCTTATAGTACATTCAAATGAAAAAACATATTCCATTCTTTTTAATGCAGGAATAATTGAAGTATATGACAACTCATTAAAATTGTTTTAAGAAAATATAAAAAAAAATTCTTCTTTTACAACCAAAACAATGTTTTATAATATATTTCAATGATCTTGAATGGTCTCCAATAATTATTCAAAGAAATAATTTATAACAATCCATGATTCTTTGAATGAACAATTAATAAGATAAAAATGTTTCCTACTGATATAAATATATATACATGGAATTCTATCTATAGTACATTTTCCAAATACTGAATTCTGAGAAAGTTTCGTGGCTTTTCTTGGAATAGTAAAAATATTGATGTGCAATGGCATTTAATTATTTTTAGCAGCAGAATGAGAAACAGTTAAAAAATATAAAAATCTTGTTAATAACTTAACTTAAAAATCTTGTTCTTTACGAATTTCAATATATCATACGTGG
This sequence comes from Caerostris extrusa, assembly GCA_021605095.1. Taxonomy (NCBI): domain Eukaryota; kingdom Metazoa; phylum Arthropoda; class Arachnida; order Araneae; family Araneidae; genus Caerostris; species Caerostris extrusa. The sequence goes on along the minus strand of BPLR01021219.1, from coordinate 37,355 downwards.
ACATGCATTATCGCTTATTTAATCATTGGAATGACTGTGCAATGTTAAATGAGGGCTAAATAAACTTTCATAAATATAATTGATCCATAGGCTCCATTGTTGAGAAAATTGAAGCTTTCATCTGCTTTTATTCAGAAAACAAGAGAATATTAAATAAAATATAAAGCCTGCAACTTGATATTGGCAAAATATTATTTGGACAATAAATTGAAACTTTTCAATTTATTGCAGCGCCCTCAGCCTATAGTGGCCACACGTTCTGTAGGACAAAAGGTAAAACTGGAAGAAAATTTTAAAGATTTTTCAGGAAGAATGATGATTAGCTTCGCATAATTTGAATATTTAGAAACATCATAGAATGAGGACAATGCTCCATTCAAATTCATCCAGTGGATTCTACACGTTTGGAAGCGTGTAAAGAGATTCAGAGAATGCAAGAAAGATGTTCATAACACATTTATAAATGTAGTTCAGAAAGTCTTTACCCTTCATAATTAAAGTGGATCACACAATTTCAACTTTGCAGTGGAGCAAGACGATTCGAGACTTCAGACTTCTCTAAAGGCTGCTTCAACCGAGGCGAGAAGCGTTGAAGATTCCGCAGCGAGCAAGAACATTTTCCGACCCTTCACAGCGAAACGTCAGAAATAGCATGACGCCTAGTGAAGTTGACCAACTTTTTCAACTCGAAGCGGAACTGCACTAGGTGCATTGGCAATACTGCGCCAAACAGCAATGCTTTTCTTAAAATTCTGGTAAAAATGGAATGGTTAAAAGTCGAAAAATGGAATTGAAAAACTGGTAAAATACAGTGCCAAGTAAAAAACATGGGAATAAAAAATTAATATTTTTATAAAAATCTTAATGAAATTGATTTTGTAAAATATCGTAATTAAAAAGCAAGTAAAATACACTGATGAAAACAAGATAAAAGGTGCAACAAACAAAGTTCAAATAAAAGGCATGAACCCAATTTTTACAAGAAATAAAAAATTTGCACGATCCCCAAAAAATCTGCCTGATAAAGTCGAATGCTCACAACAAGAGGCTTGAGGAGATTGAGGCTGTTTTTGTGGGAGTAGCAGCAGGCTTGAGAAGCTGAGCGAACGATAGATTGGGATTGATGTGATGATGATATTGAGATTTTCGTTATGTTTGATATTGGCAACCTCGAAAGGAGATTATGTGACGGTGATAGTTAGGCTTAATAACATACATTCCTTAGCAATTTTAGAACGCACATAAAAAAATAATGCAGGTGAATGAATTTCTTGTGATCGATTTTAAACGAACGATTTTAATTTTGGAACGAAAGTTTCTTGTGATCGATTTTAAATAATATCTAGTCATGGTCGTGAAGGAGTTCATACTACTACTACTACTAATAATAATAATAATACACATCACCACATCACTGTGACTAGACCACTAGTTACCCCTTTACAGCTTGAGAATGATGTGGGTGAGAAGAAGTCTGATTGGACTCTGTGACGCTCTACGGTCATAGGAGACCGGGACCTACAGATTAAAGTGGATTCCGAACCACTGCAAACATACATGGCATCCATGGATTCGGACCCGATAACTTTTGGTACAAAGTGTCAGAGATCTAGCCACTCGGCCATCAGGTCCCCAAGCAGTTCATATAAAAACAACAAGATAGGAAACACACAGGATAAGAAATTAAAATGTAAATTACTGAAGTATTTTTACACAGATATTAACACAAAAATGGACCAAATTGTGTGTCTTACAATTAGTATAACGACAGCTAGTGTTAGAAGGAGAATTCTATTTTGCTGATGACTTACTCATAACTGCTCCTGCTGAAAAGGAATAATATATCTGGTTATAGTGACAGATAGCGCATCATGGCCATTCGGATTGTTTCTTGACACATGTTACTGAGATCTAATGTGGCCAGCAGTTCTTAAAGTTTGTGCTTCATGTACATGCATTTGACATTTTAAAAGCCAGCGGAATGTCAAATTTGACTTCTATCAATTTTTGTGTACAAAGAATAATTTATGATTTACAAATCATTTTTAATGACACCTTCGAAATCGTTACTCTTATAGAATCATTTTCATAAAAATCATTCAGACCAGTATAGGCAACACATGTGACGTGACATGTGACAGGGAAGACAAATACACTGTAGGTAAATTTAGAATAACAAAATAAAGGTATGTTTTACTATTTTGCTTTCCCTTTATTTCTTTGTTTCCGGGGGCAGGTTCTAAAAATATTTCTCTGTTACAGATTGCTTTTTTACATTTACCGAGTTTGGCCTCGGGTAATACTGACCTCGGCCATGGCGCCAAGACAATACGCAAAGAGATGGTGTTTCACTATTAACAACCCCCATGTTAATGATCATCCATCAATTTGGCTACATGGACATGAAAACTATGGTTTCCAATATGAAATTGGAGAAAACAATACACCACATGTGCAAGGTTTCGTCTGTTTTACAGAGAGAAGATCACTTCAACAGGTAAAACAGCTTCACGGAACATCACATTGGGAAACAATGAAAGGAAGCATCAAACAAAACATCGAATATTGCAGCAAAAGAGAGACTTCCATAAGTGAGTTTTTGCAGTTTCAATTTATCTAATTTTAAAAGAAAATCCTTTAACTAAGTTACAAAATGACTGTGAAGAACAAAATACTTTGCTGCAAGTATATAAAGAAAACTTTTCTTTATCATGTAAAATACCACACCTTCATACAAAAAAGTACTTTGGTTTGCAACAGAAACCAAGAAATCATATCACTTCTTGTGTTGTTATAACAGGACCTACAGGTACAGGAAAAACTGGACAAATCAGGTATAATTATGACATAGATGACATTTACTGGAAAACCACATGGACCCTGGTGGGACAGATACACCAATCAAAAAATTGTTATTTTTGATGAATTTTACAGCTGGTACCCTTACGGTGACCTTCTGCGATTGTTAGATAGATATCCACTTAAAGTACCCATAAAAAGGCTTTTTCATTGAGTTCAACTCCGAAATTGTATACATAACATCTAATCAGCACTGGCTCAAGTGGTTCCCAAACATAAAGGATAAGTCATCACTTATCAGGAGACTATCAGTGACCATTGACAATTTGGCTTTATCACAGGATATGACTTTTAAATTTTAAAACTATTTTTTTAATTTTATGTAAAAATCCTATTTTTTGACAAGCTGTATTGCACTTTTCGCATATTGCACATAGAAGATCTGAAATATTTGTTATAGTTTTTGTATGCCTTATATTGGCAAAAATGAGATTTAAATAAACCTGTGATGCATACTCAATAGGGGTTTATTAAACGTCATTTTTCGAGAAAATGGTCTTTTTGATGTCTTGATGCTTCAACTCATAATTAATAACCTACTTCACAAGATTCCGTTTCCTCAGTTAGAAGATTCCTCCCTCCCCCCTCCTCCTCCCCCATTCTGCATCTGGCAGCGAAATGAAGTCGTCACGAGTAAGTTCCACGACCAGAATCGTAAGTGGCTGCCGAAGCCAACCGCTGAGGAATCTGACTTTCAAAAGGAGTCGCTTTACCCGGTCCTCAGATCTTTTTGCATTCGCGACATCACGTGCCAAAGCATTCCGATTTCCGTGCAACCCGAGTCAAGCGAATTTTGAGTGGAACATTTATGACTCAATAACTCTGAAGATGGAAAAAGATTAGTGCAATATATATTTTTAAAAATTGCAGTTCTTGTAATCAAGCGTTTTTGTATCAATTTTCACAAACAAAAAAAAGACTTCGGTCGAACTAAGACAAACCAGAAGACAAACGGAATACTAAAAGAAAAATGTGTAACATAGTGCAACATGATCAAAAAATCCACAATGCTAAACTTTCGTCGTGAACTGTTATTTCACTATCTTATTAACAAGTAATGTATAAAAAAAAAAAAAAAATTCCTACTTTTTTTTTTTTTTTTTCACTCTATTGCAGAAAGTCTTTTATAAATAATTTTCATTCATATTTTTAAAATTTGTCTGGCGCCATCTATTGGTAGATATATGCAACTTAAATCTAAAAAAAACCTATAATTAATTAATTTAATTTAATTACTTAATTAATATTTGAAAAAACTATACTAATATCCAGTGTCATTCACTACAAGTTAAAAAATGTATTCGAAACTGAAGTGAATGAATAAAAAGTATTTTATGAACGATTGAAAATTTGAACAAGATATATATATAGGGAGAGTGGGAGCTAATAGAAGGAATTAAATAAGACCATGCTCTTCATGACGCATTAAATGGGTTACAACTGTGTTCTAAAAGTTTTTACCATCAACTTTAAACGTTTTATTCAATTTATTACTTATTTCTTTCACTAGATATTTTGCCAATTTAAGATCTACTTGAATAAAGATAAAAATTATTTTCCTGAAGTGCTTACTTTTAGGAATTGCCCTACACTTATATCTAACATAAATATTTTTTAAAAATCTCTTGCCCAACCACTTTTAATATTTATTGTTGAGATTCAAATTCAAAATCTTTCGTTCCTGAAGGGCAATCAAAAAGTTTCTCTTGTTTGTTGAACCATGATTTAAAAAAAAACTCTGCAACTGTACCTGCAAGATATATAATATTGAAAATGTTTGGTACTGTCTTTCCAAAAACAATTAAAGCTGGATATCTCAACTGCCATGTAAGACTTTACCAAATTCCCACCAATGTTGCAACTGACAATACTGCAACCATTCAAAAATACTTGTAACGGAAAAAAAACAAACTCTAATTGTTCTACCGTGATTCATATAAATGCTCGCATTGTAAATCAGAACCCAATTGCGTCAATTATGAACAACCCTATCCGTTTAATTCAATTAGCTGCCGTTAGTACCAAATAGAGAAAAAAATTCGAGAAATTAAAATAACACAAAACCTATATTATCCTGAAGCTAAAAAGTTATTAACTCAACACACACCTCTTCCTACTTAGCGAAACCAATTTGTTCTGTTCCTGATATGTAATATTATTGGAATAATTTGTCCACCTCTTAAAGTACTTAAACTTATTTCCAGTCCCAAAATGCATGCGAACTCTTCCAGCTCTGTTAATCTAATGCTTGCATCTGCCACATACACCTTTACGCCTTTCTGACCAATCGTCCTCGTAAATCGACATACTTGCATTCCAATACCATTACTAAGTCCCGTTCAAATTCAAAAAATAAATAACAAGCAGATTTTAAAAAAGATTGAATATTAAACAGAAAGGATTTAAAAATGCCCTCCTAATCAGAGTCAGTAATTCATTTTCTGAATTAATTAGCATCTTTGTTAGCGGAAAGTTCTGATGCTTATGCTGTATTTCCTTCCTTTAAAAAAAACCTAATTTTAAAATAATGTTTTGATTTGACTTATTATAAATTGACATTTCACTTTATGATATCACCAAGGTTTAAAATAAATTTTTATCTTATATTTTAATGAAATATTTGTGAGAGACCCTATTCCAAGAATTTATACCTCAAGGATGCATAGATTTTGAGAAAATACTGCAAGACGAATTCAGAAATCACAATCGGTGCGCAGAAAATAAACTTTAATAGAAACAGAAACATCAGTAATTGTATATGACATGGTATTTACATTGGAGGATGCTTAAAAATGACCACCCATCATATCAAGGCTGAACTGAATTCTATAAACTGAAAGTAGCATGAATACAAGCAACTCAGTATTAATCAGTAGTAACTGAAGTTTCATATACCAATTATTTCAGATATCTCCATAGAAATCAAAGAATTAGGTCTGGAGTTCCTGGTAACCTCACAAACAATCAATTCCATATTGAATATTGCATACCTAATCACTCGCAAATGCAATGGCGCTTCATTATGCCAGAACCATAGGATATGTATTGTCGATAATAGTGTACCCTACAAGAAATCAATTAGTGCTTTACGGAGTAATACCAAGTATGAATATCCTATGTGCCGTTGAGGCAGTAAATGGGGTCCAGTAACACGATTACGCATCTTGCTAATTCACGCATTTACAGACAAGGGTACCTGATTTTTGTGAGGGACTTGAATGAGAATTGTTAGCCAACCACACATGGCTGTTGTGATTGGTGAAGTCTCCATCGTGTGCATATCATGCTTCATCCTACTACAATATAGGTTCTTCTTTCTACCGCTTCATCCCACCACAAATGGAAGAATCTTTGGGATTTATGTAAGTACAATAGTCATTCACAAAAGTGAATTCGTCGTTGAAAATCTCCTGGAAGCTGTCCTTGTTGGGCATGGAAGCTAAATGTGAGATAGCTTTTACTTTCATATCCTGTTACAGACATTAAATTGCCTAGCTAGTAATTATTTGTGAGATCTGGAATTGCTTCAACCAATAGCAATTTGCTGTATTGCATAAGGCCGCTGTGGTTTCTTTCACTACCATCATCATGTCTTCGAATGGTAGATAAACACTTCAAATATTTCTCATTCAACATTGGCTTCGATATAACGACATGATGTGGAGGTGTACTCCTACGAAGATGTATTAAATTAAACGTAAATAATGTGCATGGCACATTGTTTATGTAAGGAAAATAATATCCCTATGTGAAGATTGTGTACGTACCTATCGTTCATTTCTCTGTAAACTACTTTTAAGGGTAAAATTTTTACCTATAAAATATAAGGGTATTGTTTCAGAAGGTGGGGCTATTCCCTGTCTTTGATCAATAATACTACTTTCTGCAATTTTTTAAAAAATTTCTTTCATGAGTTTTTTTATAAATTTTTGGAATTCTATTTTTCAAGATTTCTGTTATGCGTTTTTGCTTAATATTATCTTAATCTTAATATAATCTTAATATAATCTTAATATTATCTTAAATTTAGTTTCAAAATTTGTTCATATTCTAGAGATTTATAGATGTTTTTTTTTTAATTATTAATTCTCGACAAAACTTTATTTATAGTTTACTTTAAATAAATAAAAATACTAATAAACTTCATTTAAATACAATAAATATTAAAAATTTTTGGAATATATTCAATAAGCATGAAATACAAAACGTGACAGAAAGGCAATATAAGGTACATATTTTTTTCATTTTCATTTTCCTACATTTTGTCAGCCAATCTGTAGTATTAATATATAGCTTACTTTCCACATCAGAAAAATTATTCTTTTTGATTTTTTTTTTTTTCAGTAAGGCTATGCCTCGTACAGGTAGGGGTTTCTTGAGTAACTTTTTGCATACTCTAAGCGAGATCGCGGTCAGATGGCCAACTGGCTAGCTAACTGGCCTTCGGTACCATAGGCTCCAGTTTCGAATCCTGGCGGAGGCATGGAGGTTTGGGAGTGATTCGGAATCCACTTTAAGCTGTAGGTCCCGGTCTGTTTAGCCTAAAATGTGCACAAGATGACCGTGGAGCGACAAATCAAACCGAACGAAATTTGTGGCTTTCACAATGTTGTTGTTATTAATCTCCCTGGTGCAGGAAAGCCTACACACGTCCAATAGACTCTGTCGCAGGCGACTGGTCGTTGCGGAGTAATATGCAGCTTCACTTTATCGAGAAACCACGAGGTCTGAAGACTGACCAAATCTCAAGACAACGCTCTGCGATCATATTAGACCGGGGCCTACTGTTTAAAGTGGATTCCGAACCACTGCAACCATACATGGCGCCGCCGGGACTGGAACCCGGGACTGGCACAGAGCGCTAGACACTCGGCCATTCAGGCCCGAATCTTCACAGTTCATTTGGTAATGTACGAAAGGGGAAGGTAATGGCTTATTCAACAGAATTTGCTAAAGACATTAATCAAATTGTGTTTTAACAAATGATGCCAAAAGAAGAAAATTAAGATCATTTCCTGTCCGGAAAATACGAAAAAGCATAAACATATAGGAAACATTATGCTGGATTGTAATGTGTGGTCACCTTCAGTATGGAGTATAATCCTGTAGAAGGAGAAGGTAATGCCTTCCGGGTGGAGAATTGACTTTTCCGCATTTGTCTATCATATCAATGTCAAGAAACTCCGCTCAGTCCTTAATGATTTATAGGTTTTTATGTCACAATAATCGCACAGTCTACTCATTTTTTAAGCAATGAAACATATACCATCCAAATTAATCTACCTCTAGTTTACTTGCAAACTGTTATAAGTGCTACCACTAGATCAGAAACAGCCAGGATTAAACTATCAAAACCTTAATAATCTGCCCGCCTCATATCCAGTTAAGCTATAAAATCTTATTGCATGGACCACAATAGGTTACTACCTAACTAAAATTGTTAAAACTAGAACCTACCCTGTAGGTGCCCAAGTTTTTCGACAGTGCAGCTGAGCTGAGCATCCCTGCCAGTGGCCACGGTCACGTTTTGGATGGGCTCTGCGAATTCAGGTTCCGCTTCCACCAGATTATCTGGAAGAGAAAAAGGAATTTTTTTTTACAACAATGGTAACTTAATTTTAAAGGCCTCAGTTAACAATGGGATTGTTAATCGCTATTTGTGTAAAGTCTCATTTTGTTATGTATCCCCAAATAGATAGACTACATAGAATATATCAGTCAAATAACTAAATCCATTGTTCTTCTCAAAAGGTGAGACATAAAACTTTTTGCATTTGTTTATATTAATGTCTATCAAACATGATTGACGCTGAACAATTATATACAGGGTGATTATGATTAAAGTCCACTTTCAAAATGCTGTAAAAAAAAAAACTGAATCATTCGTCCCAATGAGTTCATATTTGAACTGAAGATACTCGAAGAAGAGGAAAATTGTATGGCACCCAAAAAAAGTTCCACCGATTTTTCCCATCCAATTGGGTATGACCTTGCCGTGGTGGTTGGGCTTTCCAATAACAGTGTCGCAGCTTTTGAATGACTTGGAAGTCATTTTTTCCGTCAGAAAACCAAAATAATCGAGCACATCAAATACTACAGTTGATTTAATGTGCAACTCATACCAAATATGTTGTCATTTCGATAATATATATATATTACTGGGAGCCGAATTCACTTTCTTTCAGCGCCATCTATTAATACACTTTGGAACTTTTTTGATGGCGTACCGTTTCCCCCTTCAAGTATCTTCAGTTCATATGTGAACTCATTGTGACGTAGGGTTCTTTTTTTACAGCATTTTGACTTTAATTATAATCAACCTGCATATATATATTAAAAATATCTATCAGTTGACTTTGGCGATTCTTCAACAGTCAATGTTTTAAATCAAAAATTAAATTTCCAACAATTTTTTCCGGTAAAACGTTATAATAGTACGAACACTATAAGCATGCTACAGTTTTCTGAATTTTGACATAGTTCAACTTTAAAAAAAAAAAAACATTAGCCTTTTGTTCTGAAAGAACACATTAATCTTTAAAGTTTGACTGAAACTTTTATTCTCAGAAGAGTTTCAAATATTTAATGTTTCTCCTCTCCTACCCTCCCTCTCACGCTTCCCACCACATTCCCTTTCCCTTCCTCTCTTGACCCCCTCCTACATTTCTCGTCTGACGTGGGCAAATGTAGACGATGACTCGATCCTATCCCAACAACAGTTGATTTTCATTCTCGTAAAACTAACACGTATTATAGTTATTTCACGTTATATATTATTTTTGTAGTTTTCCCCAAAAGAAGCTGCATTTGAATGCAAATTTGAAAGAATAAATACTGGCAAAATACAAGATGCTAATATAATTGATGCAATCCAAATAACCATCTAAATAATAATATATCAAAGTAATGAACAACAATAATGATGATGGTAATAATAATAATAGAAATTGTATGGATTGTAGTGTTGTCAAAAACGCAATTTGTATGGACAGAGGACAAGGGATTTCTATTCTCCAGCTCGTAATAGACACTATAAGTAAAATTTATTTCTTTATTGCCACTTTACACGCTGGCGCGAGGTATTTACAAATGAAACAATTATTAATACTATATCATTAATAAATATTAATATAAATGAATGACAATAAGTTGGCTAAAATGATATTACTGCAAACGTTATTCAGAATACGAAGTACATTCAGCCCCTTGTGGAGAAATGAATTCTTCATCGCTGTCGTAGTCCGAAAACTCAGCCAACACATTTGCAATTTCATCATCGGTTACAGGCTTATTAGGTTGGATTTTTTATTAGGGCGTGAGGACCTTGTGGAACTATCATCATGATATTACAGGTTTTTTAATAACTAATGAAGCTATCCATTCGAAACCACATATCATTATAACTAACTTTCAACCAGTACTTATACAGAATCGGCGTTTTTTGAAACGCGCTTGTACTTTCTGTAGAGTCTCTACTTAATTTTTTGGTGTACCAAATATCTTACATTATCTTAATGCACTAATGAAAATTACGATACATTTACATTATACATGAATTTAACATTAATGCACTAATGAAAATTTTAGCTGTTTACTAAATACCTCTATTGTCTTTATCATTCGAGGCTGCAAATCGCGCCTAGTATATGGATTCCAGAGTAGTGTCAACTAGAAAAACACCAGTTAAAGCAGGACAGGCGTCATTCAAACACGTACTCTGTTGCGTGTTGCTGTCTTGAAACATAGTTCTTTTCCAAAGTGCTTTATGAGACGCGTGGCTTATCGCAACCATCAGTGTCGTAAATCTAGTGCTGCGCGACATGAATTCCTGTTTTTACAACTTAATCAGCTAGATTTGTGCTTCACACAATAAGCGCACGCGTAAACTGAAGCTCTTATTTCTATGCGAGTTTAGTTCTGTCTTCTGAAACTCATAATTTCTGCTGACTAAAAAAAAAAAAAATTTACTTTAATAATTTAAACTAAGCAGGAATTCCATAATTAATTCTAAGTACCTGCAGAATATGCAACATTTTTAAAGCTAACAAGGAACCATGAAAAGCAAGATCATCGAGATCCCTCGTGTGTGTTGGAATGAGTGCATCAAATATGCATTCCGGAAAATCTCTTTATTGGGTTCCTCCCTGTATATTTATTCAAAATTATAGTAGCACAATGTAGACACAGTATAGCAGATCAGCAAGGAAGCATATCAGGTAACGCTGACGCTCCTATGTGTCTACCGAAAACAGCTTGCAATTAGAATTGCCACGATATGGAACGCATTAGCTGTTGAGATATGTTAATCACAGGAACTTAGTATCCATTATAAGATAATAAGTTGCAAAATGTCTTAATGTAATTAATTACAAAACATTCAAATGATTAGATATGGATGCAAAAGCAACTCTATTAATTATGCGTATTACATATTAAAGTATTGGGATTGTGAATTAATGTTGAGGGATTTACAATAGATGGCGCAACTTAGGCTCTATCGCATCGTACACTTCTACAACTATATTCGTATCAACGCTATGGCAATAGGTTTACATTTTATTAGGAGTCATTTTTGCTAAAGGGAAAACAACCTATTTTTTTCTCCTGTCTCGAAAATGTCGAATAAAGAGGAAAAAAAACCCACCGATAATATATTTAGACGTGACATTGACATCTTTCTCATATTCTATGCTGTATAATTTATTATATTCTGTGTTCCTTAAATGCATTTATTATATTTTTATGTAATATTACACTAAACCAATTCTACAAACTTCTAGTACGCAGTAATACCTTGTTATAGGTCTCTTTGGAATATGTCCAACATGGTATATGTCTTATTTCGACGTAAAAATTCTATTTGATTTACGACTTTAATTTCAAAAGCGCCTCACGCGCTTCAAAAATCTTTTCCAAATGTATGGAGGTCAAATACTTTGCCACATATCACCCCAACAAACGAAATGAAAAAGCGTTGTCCGAAATGACCAGACAATGTCGCATCTCTAAAACATCCTGGACAGAAGAAAGAATCCAAGTTCTTTGGCACAGATGTTTAACTGGACATCAAACCAGAGATAGATTGAATGTAAATCCTGGTATCAGTAAGCAAATTAAATAGAAACACACAAAAAAGGCAATTAAATTTGGTAAATTTTAAAATATGTATTTTAAATTTTACAATAAAATAGTATTTTAGGGTTTTTCCAACAAAATATGAATTTATTTCTTTTGGGAAAATTCGTTTTATATACATTTATTTGTTATAAGTTTCAGATTATGGAACAAATTAAAAACTCAAATTGAATTACTGCTATAATAAAGTTTTACAACTGATATTTTATTCTTACAGAGTGAACAGGTACATCCTTCTTAAATTTATTTTAGAATGTTTAAAGAATATAAACACAAAAAATGACTCCCAAACTATGAAAATATTTCCTGTCGCCTAGATGGACCTAGATCATTTGTGATATGAAATTATTACTATTAATGTACTGTAACCTAAACACATCCTTATCCATAAGAAGAAAAAAATCCTAATCCATAAATGCTGATCAGATTATAAGAAACAAAACCGTTTTCTTCAATAATAATGTTTTACCATACAAAGGTACGTGTATTTTTTTTGTTTTTTTTTTTTGTTTAAGTCTGTAAATAGCACGGATAACCCGTCTATATTTAGAAGGCAATCTGAAGGGTGACTCGGGCAGAATTCTCAATCTAACAAAGGAATTCAATTATTTCATTTAAGAAGACTTAGCACTTGCAGAATGGTCCGCGTCAATTACCTCCCTTCAATCTTTCAGGTTCACTTTTTTTTTTACCTTCTTTCCACCAAGACGGAACTTAATTAATCTCGGAAGAAAATATCTCCGGACTGTTGCAGATAGATTTGTTCGGAAACTACTTGCGTTGAATGCTACAGGACTGCTTTCGAGTTTAGGAAACAAGAATGTTGTACTCCTCAATTTCATGCCCAACCAGTAATCTTTTACTGCGCAGTGTTCTTTTTTGATGACAGAATTTAAAAGGGCGCACTCCTAACTGCAAATAATTCCAATCGGAAAAACCGTTATCTAAATCTAATTATTGTTGTCATATTCAGTTATATTTTATAAGTATTATTATAACTCGGTTTACGTCCACTTTGTAATAAGGCTAACTTGATAGACTTCCAGTTTAATTATGACTCCGTTTACGTCCACTTTGTAATAAGTCCAACTTGATATACTTCCTGTATAATTATAATTTGATTTACTTCGGTCCACTTTGTAGCAAGTCCATGTTGATAAACTTCCTTGAATAGACTTGATAGAATTAATTGTAACTCGGCTTATGTCCACTTTGTAATACGTGGAACTTGATAGACGCCCTGCTTGGATGTCCACCCCCAACATTTCTCTCCTTTTTTTTATTTTCATTCTTTCCACCAAGACGGAACTTAATTAATCTCGGAAGAAAATATCTCCGAATGGTTGCAGATAGATTTGTTAAGGAAGCTACTTGTGTTGAATGTCACCGACAAATGTTACGGGACTGCTTTCGAGTTTAGAAAACAAGAATATCGCGCTCCTCAATTTGATGTCCAGCCTGTAATCCTCTACTGCGATTGACCCGCAGTTGTTCTTTTGATGACAGAAAATAAAATGGCGTTATCTTAAAATCTTTTCCAATCTATAACCTAACGAATAATCGGAACGGTTCAATTTAAGCCACAACTGCAAATCATTCCAACTGGAAAAACAGTTATCTAAATCTAATTATTGTTATCCTATTCAGTTATATATTACTTACATTAACTTATTATTATTCAGTTAAGTATTACTGTAACTCGGTTTACGTCCACTTTGTAATAATTCCAACTTGATAGACTTCTAGTATAATTATGACTCGGTTCACATCCACTTCATAATATGTCCAACTTCATAGATTTCCAATATAATTATGACTCGGTTTACGTCCAAAAGGAAAAAAGGAAGAAATTAAGTAATGCATAAATAAAGAAGATAAGTTTAAAGCATTGCTTCGTAAATATTTTAAAAGAACATTCGAACACGTTGGATATTTTTTTCACATACCAAATCCGAAACACCGTTTGGACAATTTCTGATAAAAATATGTTATCATTAGCGTGTGCAAAAGGAGCGAGATTCAATGGATTATTGATTTTTAAATTATCTTTTAAACGCAAATTTATTTCGTAAATTGAATTGTCTAATGTTTAAACAATTGCTGAAGAAAAACTAAAAATAAGAAAGAAAAAAAAAACGCACACTTAGCAATCGACCCAGCAATGTAAATTATGTAAATGACATCATAGCCATTTATGTTAACAATTTTTGAAAGAAACTTTCTCCACCAATTTATGTTGGAATAATTTGGGTTTTTTTTTTTTATTATTATTCCTTTGTTTAACAAACACGAGAACACATCTAAAATAGAATCCCCCCCGGAAAAAAGGAACAATAATTTGTTCTCTTTTAAAGCTGTTCATTTCGTTTGTTAAAATGACTCACTACACGCGATGCAAATTTCACTTTAATTCAAACAAAAACGAAAAGGATTGGGTTTTTTCCGTTCGAAATCTTTAGGAACTCAATGAATTATTTAAATAGTGCGAATAAACATCGATTATTTGGCACACGGCTGAATATTATTAGCATAAACTTTTTTTAAAAATATTGTGTAATACAGGGTTGCCCATTTTAATACATGCCGTGGGCCAAATTTAATTTTAGAACTCCATTTGGAGAAAACCCCAGCGTTCCTTGTAAAAAGTGGACTGACAATATGGCTCCCAATAAGCTGTAAAATATTTACTGTTACAGTCGTCATGATGGTAGGCAGTTTAATTCATATGATAGACTCTAATTAACCCAGAGTCATTATTCTATGAGCATTGATTGTTAATGCTCATAGAATACAATAGTGATTGGATTCTGTTAAGCATGATGAAATAGTTTAGCGTCTCTATCACAAATTTGCCGTAACAGAAGACAATTTCTCAGTCACTAAATTCTTTCACTGCAGGATTTACCTTCAAATAGAATCAATAGACGATCATATTGCGAAGCTATCAAGAAAGTTGTTTTTAAATATCAAGAACCATGAAAACAAATTAATTAAAGCTCAACTATACTTCGCCCACAACGAAGGTAAATACCATTATCCATATTACATTACTGGACTCTCTTATCCAATCTAGTAGTAGCACTGCAGGCTTATTCGCTTAAAAGCTGCTGCATTAGCTGCATTTTTTATTTTTGTACGGCTATGTCAGACACTTAGACTACGCCAGGATTTCGTAAAAAAAAAAGCTAGGCTATAGACTTTGAAGTAAGTTAACTAATTATTTACATTTTCAATTAAGAATAACAACAAGATACAACTGCAAGAAAGAAGTCCGTGTTCTTTCTATTAAGTGTGCGTTAGAACACCGAAAACAAAACTATAGACTCAACGTTCTGTGCTAGTCTCTGCTGCTAGAGTTCACAGTTTAAAAGTCTAGTTTTTTTATTACATTCGTTGCGCCATCTAGTGACATTATTTAGTAATTTTGTTCCTTAAAGTTATTTTTTAATGTGGGGCACTTTGGCCTGATATCATTTGTTACTAAAAAGGCTTATAGAAAATTCCGTTGCCCAGAAGGAAGGGGATATTGCCCTACACCTACATTTTCTCACCCTACTATACTAGAAATATCTCCCTATATCTCATCTAGAGGATCGTAATTAATCCTTTTTTAGAAAACAAAGGACTTTCCAGTCCAGTGTGTTTATCTATCTGATTCCCGGTATATAGATATGGACGTGTTGTGTATTAATGTTTTTCTAAGGATCTTTTTATTTTTTTGCTATTAAGTAAAAGCTTCACATAATTTGATATTAGATTTCCCCTCCAAAGCAAAGGAACTCGGTGGAAAGCCCCATTAGACTTTCTAAGCAGACGAAACATGACTATCAATGCATTCTTTGTCCATTCCATAAATCGGTATAATAAATATGTATGTTGGAAGGTTTTTTCTGTTGAGCTCATTGAAGGAAAAAAAAAAGATAAGAAAAGGTATCTTTGAAAAGCATTTGTAAATGCGCGGGATCATAGGATAGGCGCAATAGTCGTATATACAGGAAAATGTTGGATTTGCTTACCTATCTGCCATTCTAGTGACGAATGAACATAGATCAAAATGTCCAATATTGAAAAAGAATCCCATTTTGTTTTCTAATGCAACTTATCAAATACACTCGTGGACAAAATTAAGAGATGGAAGACATTTTCCCAAATATCTCAAAAAATACTGAATATAAATAAATGAATTTTGGTATGGATATAGCTTATTCCATGATAATAAAGTACGCAAAACAAAAATGAAAGTGCCATTCACTGGCATGACCTATTGCTAATAAATTCAATGTAGTCTGAACTTAAGGATAAAAGATGACGATAAAAGTGAGGCTTGTACAGTGTGTGTTGCCTCTAGTATGGTGTATGGTCCCCCTGACAGACATACAGCATGCACAACAGTATGCATGCTGTTAATAAGGGAGTTAAGGAGGGCTTGTGGAAGACCCTCCCATTCTTTCACCAGAGCAATTTTTAACTCCAGAATGGTTCTGGGGGAGGTTGGCGCATCGCAATAGCTCTCCCAAGAGCATCTCAACCATGTTCAATAGGATTCAGGTCAGGGGATTTGGCTGGGCAATCCATTCGTTGAATATCCTCGCTTTCCAAATACTCATCAACCACGAGAGCCCTATGTGGTCGCGCATTGTCGTCCATAAAAATGAACTCAGGGCCAACAGCGCCCCTGAAAAGACGCACATAGGGCTCTAGGATCTCCTGCCTGTACCTCTGGGCATTAACGGAACCATTGTCAAACATATGGAACGGTGTGCGGGTATATTGCATGATCCCTGCCCAAACCATGACTCCTCCACCAGCATAATGGTCCCTTTCGATAATGTTGCTAGGATGGTATCGGGTTCCAGGTTCCCTCCATATGAATAACCGTCCAGAATCTGGTTGTAGACAGAATCTGGACTCATCGGTGAAGAGAACATTAGCCCATTGAAGCTGTGTCCAATTTTGATGTTGTCTGCACCATTCTGAACGCGCTCTTTTGTGGGAGGGAGGGAGTGGGAGGCAAATAGCGGGCTTCCTGGCATACAACCCTCTTTCATGGAGTCTCCTGGAAACTGTCTTACTCGAAATTGATGTTCATGTAGCAGCCGCGAGGACCCTAGACAATTGAGTGGCTGTAGCCGTCCTCTGGCGCTTAGCTGAAAGGAACAAATACCGGTCTTCATTGGCCGTTGAAGCCCTCGGGCGACCTTGTCCTGGTCGTCTGCATACTGTCCCAATAGTTTTAAATTGACTCCATAAATTGGAAATGACGCCTGGTGTTATATCCAATTCCTAGCAACCTGAGCTTGGGACTGGCCTGCCTCAAGTCTACCCACAATTCTCCATCTCATGCCTTCGTCTAAACGATGATGTTCACTCATTTCACCTAAAAACCAGCAAGAAACAACAAGATTATTCAAAAATGCACTAAAATCTGCAACTGTGTTGAAGAGTGGAATGAGATGAACAGCTCGATGCGGACTTTTATACCTCCTGCTGGCTTAGCAACGCCCACAAGAATACGTAAACTTATCTTAGGGGCCAATAGCGCTACAGTGACCATATATGGCAATCCACTGTCCAGGTTTTGTGTGGTATTTTTAGAGAAATGTGCGAAAATGCTTTCTATCTCTTAATTTTGTCCACCAGTGTAGTTTTAGATAAACTTAAGAGAAATTCAGTTTAAAGAAAAGTAAAAATAATCAGTTTAATTAAATTATTCAGTTTAAGTGTAGCTATTCGGAGTGTAATATTAAATTTGTTAATATGCTATTGCAGAAAGTTTGAGTTAATTAAGTACTCTACTTAAATTAGTATTCCTGAGTTAAAGCGTGATTACTTCGATCCTAATGCAGAAGTCTGTAATGAAATTAGATCTAAAATATACATATCATACCAAAAGACTTAGACATTCTAATATTCCAACATTCTTCAGTTTTCAGGAAACGGAAGATTCCTGAAGTGCTTTCATTGTTCTTATTAAAAAAATAAAACCAATTACTTGGAGTCGCGAAAAATTCGAATAACAACTGTTTCAGACGTGGTAAAAATTTTAATGTTAGTGAGTCTCAAATCAAAGCTTCTTTTATACAATTCGATAGTAAAAATATCTTTAAAAAATTAAACTTACTAAACATTTCGAATTCATTATTTATAAAGGAAAAAAAATTAAGTTTAGCAAATCGTTAAAGTTTTTTTTTTTTTTTTTTTAAATAAATATTATTTATGGATATAAAATAGGCAACAACAAAGGATATTTAAATAAGCAAAATAATAATAATAATAATAAATTAATTCCCAAATGGTGTTGTAACATTTGGAAATTAATTGCTGTTGACCTTATTCAAAAAATACCAGCATTTTTAAATAAAAACATTTAAGAATAATCGGCTTGAGTTTGTGATGAATGTGAACAACATTGAAAAGTGTTGCAATGTGATATGAATGAAATTGAAAAAGAAAAAATGTAACATGAATTAAATTGAAAAAAAGTATTTGAACGATTTTGAAAAGCGAAATATAGAATCCGAGAAATCGCCCACGATAAATTCTGAGGATTTTAAAATATTATTATTTCAATATATCATGTCTAATGTATTGTAATTCTAATATATTCTTTTGTTTTATTTTATTATTAAATTTTGATGACACGGAATAATACTTCTCGTGTGTCATACCTTAAAATTCAAGTATTAAGAAGTCACGATGTTCAATCCAAAAGCTCCTAACTAATTCTTTATCTTCAGATTTGTATCTTAATTCAAAGAACGCACTCATAGTTGGAAAACTTTTCACAAGAAAAGAATCCCCACCCTCTCTTCTCACCACCCCGATCTATCAATCAAAATTAGCTTGAATAATAGAGAAAATTTTGACGAAAACTTCCCGCAAAGTCGCTCGCTCGCCGCTTCATTATCGTTTGGGTGCCAAAAGACATCCCCCCCACAAACATCTGCCCCCTCCACCCCCTCATTCCTTCCCCTTAAAACTCCATTGTTCTCATCTCCGTGTTTACCTGCAAACCGAACCTACCACCCCCAACCACCCTCCCGTCACAAGGCACACACCAGAGCCTTCAGGGGAGAGGTTGGAAGGAAAAGGAAAAGGGGTGGGGGGGTCGTCTTTTCTTCGCGCCCTAATCACCGGCGCGGGGGCGGTGACGAGTCGTCCGGTGATTAAACGGACGCCCCAGAAATCTCTTCTCTCCCCCTTGCCTAATTGGGGGTAATGGAAATTTCAATAAAGCGCTTCCCGCTCTGTTGACGAGAAGAAAGGGACAAGTCAGCAGCGCTCGCGGTTAACTGGGGGGGGAAGGGTACGAAACGTCGTGTTCGAACGTTGGGGAGGATCTTTCCCAAGTAAAGATCGTTTGATAGAGTGGGCTGAGAAATATTTTCCTCTTTGTGGTCGAAAAGGGTGCTCCAGGTGTTCATTTTTATTGTTATATTTTTTTACAATGTGCGTTTAGTATCATCATTATTCTATATCTATCTTTACATGTAAGAATAATAGTAAACACAATAATAATGACTCATAATGTTTCAATTTTTCACTCCATAGTCACAGTGGATCTAAATGTAGTAGATGTAGTGGGTCTAAATCTAATAGGGGGATATATAATTTTATATGCGGCCCGCGGAGTTAGGATGCATTTCCAAAGTGGCCCACAAGATCATTTGGGTTGGCCACCCCTGGTTTAAAAAGTCCACTCTCGTGGTAAATCGCTATGATTCATTCACGTGATGAGAACCCGGTCATCAGTAAGAACTTCGAAATAATTAATTTTCAATTTTTAATTGGCGCTAATTACTAGTTTTATTTGTACCCTCCGCGGTGATCAGAAAAAATGGTTACAAGCCTCAGCATTTGAAAACTACATATTGTGGAGAAATTTTGTTTCCCCAGAGTGGAGACATATAGGAAAGCAGAAGAGAACAAGGGAAAGCAGATTCCTGCCTTAGTGTTGACCAGGACGGTCAGAGCCACTCCCTGGTACGACCTCCACCCTTAACGAGACGTCCAAGAAGTGACCCATCTCGGAATCCAGGCAGTTCCAGGCACCAGGGACTGATAATTGCGAGCCGATTGAAACACACGGAAACTGAGGTGTGCCGCCCGTCCAGCAGAAGTGGAGGCCAAAGGAATGTGCTGCCCATACAAGAGCGGCAACTCTTGCTAGACTCAATTCCCAGGGTCCTATTTTCTTGCGACGCAGGTCGCCACGCACGACGAACACGTGGGTCAGAGAACTGACATTATTAATTAACACAAAAATAACTTAAAAATGACAAAATTGAGGCAATGTTATTGAAATCATAATATAACAGAATACCAAAGACAAGGATAAGTAAAGAACAATGCAAAATATGAGTTTTATAAAGACAAATCATGAAAACAAATAACATTGCAAAACACAATAGTTTATACAGTAATGATAGAAAAAAAAAATACGCAAAACATGAATAGGTGAGGCACAATGATCAGAGAGATGACAATATCCGTGATCTCGACCATGAAAAAAAAAAAAAAAAAAAGAAGGAAGGGAAAGATCACTGGTTCCCCCGAGGTCGTGACACCCGTACACATCTAAAGAAGATGCGCCCCTGAGGGGGGACTCAATTGAGGACCTCGTTGTTCAGCTGTCCATTGGCGTGCGCCAAATGTCTGGCTCTGTTCGTAAATCACTCTTTTGATGCTGCCAGTTATGCATTACTGTGGGTGGTCACAATTCTGAGCCTTTATTGTAAATATTGAATGAAAGAAGCACTTTGCTAAATAAACAATGTTTTCTGTTTTTCATATCACATTTTTTGTGTTTGTGTTCAACGCGTCACTTCCAACCCTACATTCCTGTACAAATGTAATACTATTAGTATGTATTAATATGTATACTATTAAATGTATACCATTAGTAAGTTGTACCACCACTCAAAGTGTGTCCCATGACAGTTGAATCATCCTGTATCTTTCACATTATATTATTACTTATAATATAATGTGTGTTATAATTATTACTTATAATATTATTATTATTACAAGACCAGGGAATACATCCCCTGCAGAAATTGCCCCAACACCTAAGCACATTTTAGCGTGCCCAGCACTCACTCCCCATGTTTCGCAATTGGGTATGGTGCCAATCGAGGCCAACTTAAGAGAACTCCTGTATAGTGAAGCGGCGCCATTGCTTGCGGCCGCTATCGTGAAGACTTTTGACTTGATCTAACTTTAATAATAATATTTTAAATCCATGGACACGATAACAACAACAACTTATCTATTTCCAAACAAGGACACAAAATCCACGTTTTCACAGTAAAAACCAAGAACCACAGACTCGTAGGAAAACGCAGCCCTGACCAAAAGTCTTTACGAAATACAGAGCTCTTTGCCGACAGGAAGCAATATCGATCAGTTCACCTTTCCACGTTATTTCTACACCACGGCTTCCTGAACCGCATCCAGCAAAGAATGGGCCCCATTCACACCGAGCCCCCTTGTCCTTTGTAAAAGTCGAACGACATAATCACTGGACTCGAGATGACGAGAACGGGATTCGAATCAACGCCATTAGGAACGGGAAGGCAGAATCGCGCTCATTAAATTCGGATAATAATAAGCCGTCGCTCGCTCGGACAAGTGGAGGGCATTTATTCATGGCGGACGGGCAGATCGGATGAAAGGCAGATCGGACAATGAGCGCCCCAATGCACGCCGGGAAATCGGTTTGGATAGGACGCGCTTTCAGAACTGATCGCTTAAAAATTTGATTGCACGACTGCTTTGCTTCAGAGGCGCGCCCGATAAATGTATGAAAGGGATTTCGTAAACAATGGAGGAATGGAAGTTTATATCGGATAGGGAATATGTTGTTGTTTATTTTTCAGAGTAAATCGATAATAATATTACACAGTCCAGTCACATTAATGTGACCACCACCTACTTTCGACGTCAACGTGAAGTAACCCATCACAAAAGGCAGGTGGCAGCACATTGCAGTGAAGTGTATATAAAGGATGTCCTACGGCATCGGAAAACATTTCAATCGTAGGCGTAATGCAGAAACGTAAATTATATTTATATTTATAAATATACAGAAACGTAAATTTCACAGGTGGTCACATTAATGTGACTGGACTGTGTATTATGCATGGCTACAGCGGACTTGTTTTAGCAGAAGAAAAATCATGCAATCACAAGGCAATCCGTCATCTGTAATTCCCGAGAAATGGGTGGTAAAACACTTCATGCAATTGAGTTAGAAGGATGGAAGGTGGATGTGTACGCAGCGATGAACAACTGATTTGAGAGGTGACGACGCTTTGCTTCACGCTGAAATTCATAAACAAATGGAACCTACTTTAAAGTTTATATCAGATAGGGGAATATGTTGTTTTTGTTTATTTTTGTATCGTAAATCCACTGAGTCAATAATAATATTATTATGTACGTACATCAGCGAAGTTGTTTCTGCAGAAGAAAAATCATGTAACCACAAACCAATCCATCATCACTAAAGATTTTCCAAATTGATATTGTTTTTTTTTTCTAATGCAGTTTTCTTTCTAATGCCAAGCTTAGACAGCTTGGTCTTCGATGCCTTAAGGCAAGCGCTGCACAGATGTTACTCACTGTGCATTACCCAGGGGGCGCGTGTAACTTGAAGATACGGACGCGGAGTAACAATGACCCGCAACGCTGTACGATCCTATTAAGACCGGGATCTACGGTTTTAAAGTGGATTCCGAACCGCTACAAACATCCATGGCACCGCCGGGACTCGAAAACGAAACCTGTGGTACAGAGCTCCTGAGCCCTAGTCACTCGACCATTCAGGCCCCAGTTTTTCAACATAAATCCACTGATTCAATAATAATATTATTACGCATGGGCTTCAGCGATCTGGTTTTACCATGAGAAAAATCATGTAACCACAAACCAATCTATCATCACTAAAGATTTTCCAGATTGATATTGTAATTTAAAGCAAACTCAGAACATTGTAGGAATTGTAACAGAGACTTCAGAGATCTGTTCCCGAGAAATGGGCAGTAAAACACTTCATGCAATTGAGTTTGAAAGTTAGAAGTTGGATGTGCGCGCAACGATGAACATCTTATTTGAGTGGTAACGGTTCATTTCCTTCAAGCTGAAATCCAGTCTGATAAGGCATTTAGAGGAAATATTACACACCTAAACAATTCATCAAATTTTCATCATATCCATAGATTACCAAAAATGAAATACAAAGGTGCCAGTGCAGTTAGAAAAGCGTCATTATTGTTAAGGCCGGGCGGACAATGAGGACTTCAATGCACGCCGGGAATTCGGTTTGGATAGGATGCGCTTTCAGGACTGATCGCTTATTTGCACGGCTGCTTTGCTTCTAAAAGCCGGATCGCCGGATAAATGTATGAAAGGGATTTCGTAAACAATGGAACCTACTTTAATGTTTACATCGGATAAGGAATACGCTGTTTTTGTTTAATTTTTCAGCGTAAATCCACTGAATCAATAATAATATCATCGTAATCAATAATAGCATCGCCTTCAGCGAGCTTGTTTTAGCAGAAGAAAAATCATGTAACCACAAACCAATCCATAATCACTAATTCCGAGAAATTGGTGATAAAACACTTCCTGTAATTGAGTTAGAAGGGTCGACGGTGGGTGTTGCCTGCAGCGATGAACAATTTATTTGAGTGGTAACGGTGGTTTGTTTCACGCTGAAATTAACGGAATAATCTCGTTCGATAAGGTCTTTAGAGGAAATATTACACACATGATCGAGTAATTTTCATCATATGCATAAATTGTCACAAATAAAATACAAAGGTGCTAGTGCATTTAAAAAAGCGTCATTATTGTTATATGAACACCAGAGAAAAAAATTTAGAAAATCAGTAAAAACTGTGCTCGAAAAATAATATAATAATTGCTAAACAGATCAGAGGCAGATCGAATGAAAAGTACCCAATTAGCGTGAAAGGGGATTAAGGCTCAAATCCACAAACGGCATTGTTGTGATGACTTTCGGAAACCAAGAGATCCGAGGGAAAATAGGACAACAGTGAGTAAATGCATGTCGCGGAGATATGCAAACTGCTTGGTGTCTATTTTCCTGGTTTTATCTCGTACATCAAGCAAATGGGGAATATTTACTCCAAAAATTCTTCCAGGCAGGCACTTATCTCCTCAATACTCGTCGGTGGCCTGGTCGACATGAGGCCCACCGATGTTTCACACTCGTCTTTTCTAATTAGTTGGAGTTGCTATATAGTCCACGGTACGGGGTTGAGGTGTGGGGGAAATGAAAAAAAAAAATGTCAATTAACTGATGAAAACTCAATTAACCGATTAATTTGCAGCTGATTTGCAACAACAGTGGAAGCTAACTTACGATTGAGTCAAAAATGACAATTAACCACTCTCATACATTATTTACTCTGTGTACACTCGTTTCACCATAGCATTCCAATCAATTATAATTAATAATCAATCCTAATTAATTTAAAGCATAAATAAATATTTTAAAAGTAAAAATAACATTTGCTAAATGTAATAAAATAACATTGAAAAAAATAGCACATACTAAAAGCATTCATATTATTTTTCTAAAAAAATGAGGGCAGGAAACACATAAAGAAACCATTCTAACATTCAAAAAAGATAAAAATAAACCGTAATGCCTGTACAAGTGCAAAGCAGTATTTACGATGATTTCGATGCTTGAAATCTGTGTGGTCTTCGTGTGTAATGCAAATCTTTTATCAATAGAAGCTTTATTAGAAAATTATATGAAACTCACTATTACAATTCTCGTTGTCTAATTTTTTTTTTTTTAATTTGCATGTTAGTTTAGCAGCCATTTGTTCATTTCTTTTTGTACTCTTGAATGTCAACAAACAGACCTACTTGAAATTGTTACCAAATTTAAAATAGTTACCAAATTTAAATTAATTCTGATACAATTTTTCGCTTTCTAATCAATCACATTTCGCACAGCGTAAGTTGGAAAAAATAAAAGTGAATCAATCCGATTGCCTGATGAAAACTCAGTTAATTTGAAATTTATAACTGTGTCAATAAGGACGAATAAAAAAGGTACCGATTCTACAATTCCAACAATGCGTGATGCCTAGGACAATATAAAATGATCTGACATGAATGTTACACTTTTAAATACACAGGCGAAACTGCTGTAAAATTTATTTATCTCTCAACAGATAATGGGAGCAAAAAGAGGGAAATAAATGAAGCTGTTTTCGTAGTAATGGCCGGAGAGACCACCGCTTGATTTATAAAAGGCTGTCTGGCACTTAATGAACGACTTTCTGCAGGATTGCTTGTGGGCTTAACATTGACGACATTCAAATTGAATTCTCTCGAGTTACAAGAAGACTTTAAGAAGGAGTGGTTGACTAGGAAATATCAAATGTTACGATTGATTTAGTTTGGTTTTTTGTCGCTCTACGGTCTTCTTGTGCGCAGACCGGGACATACAGTTTTAGAGTGGATTCCGAACCACTATATCCATGGCACCGCAGGGACTCGAATCCGTTATATCGAGCGTCAGAGCGCTAGCCACGCTGCCATCAGGTTAGGAGATGGCTAAATGGTTACGAGAAGCAATCGTTGAAAAATAGGATGAAACACTCTGATGAAATTGATGAAAAAATTCACAGCCAAAAATTATTTTTAATAGTGTATGTAAGGAAATTAAAACAAAACAATAGTCGTTATAATGATTCTTTTTACGGTCAAATCTGTTTTTGAGGGGGAGACAGGGACCACATAAAAGAAATTGCCTAAAAAGTATATTGAAACATTATATGTAGCTATAACATATACTGTTTGCAACACATTAAGAATTAAAAATAATTAAAAATGTAAATAAAAAAAACCAACAGATGATTGTCAAAATTACATACAAATTAAAAAGAATCGAACAGTTGGCCCACCCAATATTATATCATGTCCTTACCACAAATGGGATAAGATGGGAAGCAGCACCTTCAAGTAATAACAGTGATTTTGAACTCGTTCTCCACAAGAAAATCACGAGGAATAGTTTGAAATGCACACTTTGGAGTCGGCAGAAGCAAATAAAACATTTACAAATGTTTCCGATATGTCCATTCAATTTTTCGTTGTTTCGAAAACCTATTTCTATCTACATCGTGAGGTTTTGATTCACATATTTTCTATGTTTGATTTTTTTCATGCGTTCTCTATTTAACACATTAATTTTTTTAATGCACATTTCAGGAAATTTTTTTTTTGTATACCCTACAAAAAAGAATCGTGCAAAAAGAACTTCATAAAAACAGCTTAATTGTATTTTTCCAAGCACAGGAATTACATTACTTAAGGAATTAAAATAAGCATATAAATTAAAAATATAAACTTTACTATCTTCTGTTGCCACTCTTGGGAGGATTTGTTGTAAGGTTTGGTGATCCGATGCGCATGCAGCCTAGCAGACAGTCGTAGCGCACCTTGAAAAGGTTGATTCATTTTTCATACCTGCCTTTCTAGTATCGAATAATCTACGTTAAAATGACTGGCATTCAAAAACAAGAACTCTACATCTTTAGTTTTGCTTGAGTTCATATCGCATTTAAATAAAACTGTTTAGACATGTGTGCTACTAGAGTCGATATGAACTTCTGAATTATGATGTTATCATAAATTTACAAAATGGAAAATTTCATAACTACACTCGATGGAGAAAAAAAGGCCCGATTAAGGAGCAGGTTCACTCCGCAATGATTTTAGCGTATAATGAGTTCCCTGAGAGATTTATCTCGGAAGATTCAGGTCAATATTCCATTGTACACGAATACAAACCATTCAATGACCATCATCAAATCAATTCAACAAGCAATTACTAATGACACTTTCATTTATTGCTCGTTAGATCTTTTATTTATTTTTAAATCTAAGGAATATCGGATTATACAAATTGTCAATCAAACTCATTGTGCAATTGAATAAATGAAATAAAAATAAAACATTTATTTTTATTTGTATACAAATTTTATAAACATTGAAACAAAAATACAGGAAAGCAAACTTATAGTTTTGTAAAGTGTTCCATTTGTTGCAAGGCATTTTTGAAAAACATGCTGTCCTAAGGACTTGTATATAAAATCTTATTAAGCAAGTAAGTTTTTTTTTTAACTTATTTTAGCTAATATTATTCAAAAGATTTTGAATGTATAATTGTATAGTTTTACACAATAAATAGCAAAAAATGAAAATGAATCTAGAAGTTTGGCGTTTAAGTATTTAAAATTTGAAAACAATTTTCGCTAAATGCCTACATTTTGCGTAATAGTTTCGCAAAAATATTTCAGAATTTAGGATGAGTTATTTATTACGTAGATAATGAAGAAATGGTAAATGTTAGAACTGGTAAGGAAATATAAATTAGAAGAAAATTTTTCACTCTTTAATGTCTCATCACATTATGTTTGCTATTAAAAAAGAAACATGAATGTACTAAAAATAATTCCGGTTATACAAATTTACATTTGAAAAATGCAAATACTTAAATACTTAAATGACATTTTTACTAAACAAATCAAATTTTAACTGATATTTTATAATAAGAAATGACTATAATCAAAGGAAAGAAAAAAAGAAGGAAACATTTAGAAGATAGTTGGATTTTTTTTTTTTTTTTTTTTTTTTTTTTTTTTTTTTTTTTGCTCAGATCTTTCAAAAATTAAAAAAGGTATCAAAAAGTACTCGAAGAAATTACTTGAAATAAAATTTTGACAGAATGAAACATTTGATTCCTTGTTTTTGAGTTCAAAATACTTTTCCTCCAATAAAAAATAACATTTTTGGGAAAGAAAAAGTAAACATTTATTTACTTTAAGTAAAGAATTTCCTGTAACATAATACAAGTTTGGAAGCTTTATAAAAGGCATTTCTCTTTATTTAGCAATTTCTTTTTGCTGAGTCCGAATGTAAGACTTGAACATTCAAATAACAGAAATTTCTTCATTAAAAGCCCTCAACTTAAAAGAGACACGAAAATGCAAAAAATAATTATTATGTTTGGAAATTACAAAAAGTAAATTAGTTTAGAAATGAGAATGTTCCAAATCAAAAATAGATCGACAATTAAAACTTAATTTTAAATAATTTTCCCTGGTCTTGCAAATCTTGATGAATTGGCATTATAGTTACGTCCCTTTTTCATTTACGAAAATGGTACAAAAATCAACATCATTTGAATAATGATAAGGGCAACAGCTCTGTAAATGAACAAAACTTAAGCACGGGAAATATTTCTCATTCTTCAGAATATCTTTAAAAAATTTTTTGTCGTATGTACGTTGTCTAAAAATATCCAATAAAAGATTGCGTCTATTAAATGAATAATTGCAATAATAATAATAATAATTAAATAAATTTATATAATAATTATCGGCTGAGCCGATAGGCAGCTTACTCATACAATTTAGCATTTCATGCAAGAACAAAACGCATTACAGCAATCTTAAAAATAAGAAAACTACAGACTTCCAAACGTTTTTCTCTAGAAAAAATCACTTTTTCATTTAGAATAAAAATTATCTTTGCTTTCACCAGATGATATTTTTAGTACAATTTCACATTATTTAATTATGAGCTCGTGAAAGAAATTTAAATAAAACAATAAGAATAGCTGGTGAGAAATTAAAAAATTAATCAATGAGGAACGTTGAAAGTAGTCCAGAACACGAAAAAATTTATCAAAGAAACAAAAAAACCTTTGCTCTCTATAACAATACCCATAATTTTATGGGTGAAAAACCCCAGAAGGACACGCAGTTTTCTGCTATGGGCCGTTGACTTAAGGATGGATTAGTAACCGTGACTGTAACGTGTGCCATTGACTTAATGATTTGCATAGGGAACGAAGAGAAGAATTGCGGGATAGTGTATGCAATGTTTTCTTAAGGAATGCTTATAAATTATTATATTATAAAAACAGAAATGTTATAAATTATGTAATAAAATAATTTATATAAATATTATAAATTATGATATTAAATGTTTACTTAAAGAATCAATGGCATAGTTATTTATTGAAACACAACGATGTTAAAATGCCTAAAGAGCCTATTATAGTTGAAGTACGCTACATAAAGTTTGATTTGATAAAGTTTGAAAGGCAAGTCGCTGAGGTTTCTGGAAAAGTTGTAGTCGATGGTGATGTTCCCAGGAAAAGGAAGTGGATTTGTTGGTGGTTTACTTCCACCATGGGGCCTGCATTCACGATGTCTATCTGCATATATGGCATTTTGGAATCATCCATCTACCTTCTACAATATGGTTCCTCGAATTTTGCTTTCATCCCCTCTCTGCATGTTAGGCGGACATTATAAATAATGTTATAGTCCGATTAAACCTATTCTTTAAATATTAATTCATCAAAACATTTACATTTATTTTTTCAATTCCTTCTATTAGCTCACACTCTCCCTATATATATATATATATATATATATATATCTTGTTCAAATTTCCAATCGTGC
Organism: Caerostris extrusa; assembly: GCA_021605095.1. Classification (NCBI taxonomy): domain Eukaryota; kingdom Metazoa; phylum Arthropoda; class Arachnida; order Araneae; family Araneidae; genus Caerostris; species Caerostris extrusa. The sequence continues at coordinate 7,836 of BPLR01021219.1, read as the reverse complement.
ATAAAATACTTTCTATTCCTCCACTCAAGTTCAAATACATTCTTTTTGAACTTGTAGTGGATGACACTGGATGTTAATGCAGTTTTTCAAATATTAATTCATTCATTAAATTTAATTAATTAATTTTAGTTTTTTTAGATTTAAGTCGCATGTATCTACCAATAGATGGTGCCAGATGTAAGAGGAAAATTTCAACTTCATTTACAAAGGACTTTCTGCAATATAGTGAAAAGGTAGGAATTGACTTTAAATTTTTTTTTTATCTTAGTTGTTTTTCTTTACGCTTTTGTATTCAACATTTTAAGTTACTTAACATAATATATTTAAAGAAAAAAATTCACGTCATAAATATTTGGCATTCCGAAATCATTGATCATCCATAATAACACCCTAAGAACAGGCTCAACTAAACATAAAAAAAATTTCAGGAAAACTAATAATCGATAAAGTTTTAGGCATTTATTTACTACAAAACACTTTCCTACTCAACTCCACGTAAAGTATAGAGGGGATACGCTTTACGACTTCACTGCTTTCGTAAATACCCAACACCAATAAGAACTAATTCCCCAAACTTCCAAACCTGGGGACCGCCGGGCGAATTAGGCACACAAATGCGCATTAAAAGAGACCAGATTGAAAGGCCGACCCTCACGCCTAATCCCATCCCTACTCCTGTACCGCCGGCCAGTACTTAAGACTCGAGCCCATCCCCGCTGAGGGATTACACGAGCCCTGGCTTTGTGTCGAAAAAGCTTTTCCTATTGTTCCCCCTTCTGTATCAATGGCATCGAGTAATTCTCTTTCTGGGCATTCTCAGGAATTAAATAAGTGACTTTCGAACTCGGTTTTGTTATGTGTCTACGAGTTTGCAGAGATGTTACAATACTGAATAAATTAAATTAAATTCTCTCATGTAAATTGAGAGGAAGTTTTCCATTTGATGATAATGTTGTCTATCGTATCCTTTTGTGAGTCATAACTGATCATAGACACACAGTTGGGGCCTTTTATAAGTTTAATAACACATGGAAACCTTTGAAAACGGCCATGAACAATTAACAAACCTAAAATTAACCTACCTACTCTAATGTATATTGTCATAAATGGAAAATAAAAAATATAATCTCTGAACAAACGCAAAATTAACAGATGCCAGAGTCTGAGAAGATATCTAGCATATACGGTGGGAAAACGTATCGTGCAGTAACCAAAATATTAATAAAGAGAATTTAGAGTTTTGGCAATCGAGTAACTCTTTTGTGTCGTTAAAAGTGATTCGCACTTCCTTATATATATATACATAAAATTGTATATATAAGAGAGAGAATTGAGAGTTTGAATCTGTTTATTTTGCATCTTAAAAATATAGGAACATTTCTTACACATCCCGGGCAGAAGTCCAAGTTGCCGTCCTCTTAAACAGCCATGAAGAAGACTTGCCATGGCCTCTACAGAAGTTGAACTGTTGGAAGTCATTTCAAGGTCAGCATCTGAGGCTAGCACACCACAAGCCATTGCCCCAACCAACTGAATAAGCTTCCAGTGTTAGTAGAAAACGAAAAGTAGGTCGCAGTACACTCACCGATTAGTACACACAATCACTATTAGGACCATTGCGAATGAATTTTAATGTACGCCATCAAAGCCAGCTAGAGCTATGGAATGGTATAAGGGAGAGAGTTTGATACAATATAAGATGTCGATTACTGCGAAACTCTGAGCTGTGCTTTCGGACAAGCATCCTGTAGGTATACTTGACGCTGCATCTGGAAAACGTTCTCTTAACTGGCTACGTCGATTGTGGCCTTCTTGATTCTGCATTCTGGTTTAATCTTTCCTCCCAACATAGCATTACTCAGACCTAAATCTAGTTGTCCAATTACTTTAACCGCCCGGCTTGCGACCTAGTGGCAACTTGGGCAGCTAACATGACGGATGATTGAGGTTCGAATCTGCTGGCAGAATTTGTATAAGACACTGTTTTCTGAAATGAGGAGCCTCGAAGGTGATTGTGTGGAAAACAGTCTCAAATTGATAATCAGACTGGCTGGTGGAAGTACCTCGAAAGGTACTGTCTTCCACTATCAGTGGCTGTTCGTGATATTAACGAGGTCCACCGATAGTCGACTTGTAGGCTGCTACATGTCCGTACGGACTGAGGTCTTGGGTGAGGTAGAGAGAAATTAAAGAAAGAAAACTACTTTAATCACTCTGTTTCTTTTAGCCTAACTGCATGGCCTATTTTGGCAGGCATGGACAAGCATATTCATACATATTTTCCGAATATTAAAAATAAGAATTTGATTTTAAAACCAGAGTAGTTAAACAATGTGTTTAAAAGAATAATTATTTAATTTTTGAAAATATCAAGCAGAAAAATTAGAGTCAACCAAATAATATATTGACTCTAATATATTGAATTTTACAGCATTTTGAAAGTAGGACTTTAATTATAATCAACCTGTATATAAAATTTGTATATATTGTATACAGAAATAATTGTGTAAAAGTTATTTACTATGCAGAATACTATAATCTTTGCAAGGGTAAATGCTAATAAAAGGAATGAATGAAGTCCTTCTTGGCAGTTGATTTTAAGTCTATACTGTAATGTATAAGTCATACCTTGCATTCTCTAGTAGAAATTCACGATTTTCTGATATGTTAAAATTGAAATGGATTTATTTTTCAGGTACCCGAGATTTTATTCATTAAAAATCTACAATATATATAGTAAAAGGCATAACATTCATTCTATAGTTGAAAAGTTATAGTTTTATTACTTGGCTTTCAAATGTACTGTTCCCTTTAACGGAACATAACCCTGCGACGGCTGCTCATCTTTCTCATGAATAGACTTCGTAGCTACAACTTCATTCTTTTAGAATTAAACACGATAATTTTATTTAACATCCATACTTTCTAGATGAGTTAAAAATCCAAATGCATTTAAAAAAAAATAATAATTCGCAAGATTTGAAATATCGGGCCCACTCTAGTTCTTTTATTTCGACATTTAGCGCTATCGGAATTCTATACTTTTCCAACCGAAAAAAATGGCGGACACTACTTACGTTTAATGTCCTCAAATTAGGAATACACGCGAGTGTAACTTTCCACACGGCCAGAGCCGTTGGCGAAATTGCAGTCCGAAATAACACCGCGATTTTTATATTCCGACGCCAAGCCGATTCCAACCGCCAGTCACGTGTATCGATTCGCTGCTTCCTTGCATCGTCATCGTTTCCATCCAAAGTGTTCTTTACGAGACCACGTGGCTGTCTGAAGTGTGACGAAAAAAGGAAAGGAAAAGGAGAGGGGGACGAATAAATAAAAGAAATTTTTATTTATTCGTCAAATGCGTGAAAGCGAAACCAGTTCCGTTGCGTTTCGGCCGCAATTAATTAACGCTCGCCAAGCCAAGTGGCTAATTAGTCAATATTTGCCGCTTCTTTTAATTACGGGAGCCCTCTAATGACGAATGCTGCTTTTCAGAGGAGTCTTTAATCACGTATTTTAGGAAGTGCTGCCATGGCTGTTTCCTTTTAGAGATCGGCAGCAAGCAAATCGGCTTCAAAATGGAGTATTGAAGTCGCGCAAAGAAGAAAAAAAAAAAAAAAAAAAGTGTTCGAATGATGTATTCGAAGTGTTTGATTCCCACTCTTCTATTGTGAGAGGTTTTTTCCTTTTTTACTTTTTCGACTTTATGACAATTCATTCCTGCAAGAGTTGGTTAGTGTTCTTTTCTGTTTGGAAAAAGATTTGAAGGATTTTAACACATCTTGCAAGGATTAAAGTGCCCCACTAGAAGAGACAACTTGACTTTCGAAAATTGGATTTCATTATTTGTCATTCCATTTTACTCTCGTTCTTCTTCCTGATGGGGTTATTTTTTTTTTTTTTTTTTTATCAACCAGTGTGTTGCGATCTATTTCATTTACTCTAATTTTAGTAGCTATGGATTGGTTTTGGAAGATTTACAGAGTTTCCATTATAAAAGTATATTTTGACGCATTTGAACATGCAAGATTTCATTGTTTATGTAGAAATTTCTGAACCTTTACTGACTTAGTTTAATCAAATACTATATTGACTCGAATTTTTTTTTTTTTGACAATTTTTGTTTCTTATAAGTTAACTAATTATTCATCTTCAGCCCATTGTTTAACTAGACCCTATTTTAAAATCAAATTCTTATTTTAAATTCATAATCTTCAAAAATTTAAATATACTGATTGATGAGACCCTAATTTTATTACTTGGTTTTTACATTTATTTCCCGTGTAACGGCTGTTTTATCTTTCTCTTTCTCATGAATAGACTTCGCAGCTACCATTTCATTCTTTCAGAATTAAACACGATAATTTTTTTAACATCCACTCTTTCTAGAAGAGTTAAAATCTAAATGCAACCAAAAATAATAATTCGCAAGATTTGAAATATCGGGGCCCAGTCGCACTCTTTTATCACCGCATTTAGCGCGCTATCGGAATTCTATACTTTTAAGACCGAATAAAAGGGCGGAAACTAATTACTTTCTTTTAATGACGTCAAATTAGGAATACACGCCAGTGTAACTTTCCCACACAGCCAGCCGTTGGCGAAAATTGAAGTTCGAAATATCACCGCGATTTTTATATTCCGACGCCAAGCCGATTCCCACCGCCGGGCAGGTGTATCGATTCGCTGCTTCCTTGCATCGTCATCGTTTCCATCCAAAGAGTTCATTACGAGACCACGTAGTTCTCTGAAGTGTGACGAAAAGGAGAAAAGGACAGAGGGACGAATAAATAAAAAAAAAAAAAAAAAAAAAAAAAAAGAGAAAGGAGGAGTCCCAATTACAATGCGTTTCGGCCGCAATTAATTAACGCTCGCCAAGCCAAGTGGCTAATTAGTCAATATTTGTCGCTTCTTTTAATTACGGAGCCCTCTAATGACAAATGCTGCTTTTCGGAGAGGAGTCTTTAATCACGTATTTTAGGAAGTGCTGCCATGGATGTTTCTTTTTAGAGATCTGCAGCAAGCAAAATCGGCTTCAAAATGGAGTATTGAAGTCGCGCGCGAAAGAAAAATAAAAGTGTTCGAACGATGTATTGAGAGAGTGTTTGATTCCCACTCTTCTATTGTGTTTTTCTTTTATTCGAGTTTATGACAATTCATTCGTGCAAGAGTTGGGAAGTGTTCTTTTGGTCTGCCACTATTTGGAAAAAAAGTTGAAGAATTTTTAACACATCTTTCAAGGAGTAAAAGTGGCGCACTAGAACTTGATTACAAAATCGGATTTCATTATTTGCCATTCCAATTTACTCTCATTCTGCTTCGTGATGGTTGGTGTTTTTTTTCTATATCTTCCAGAGCGTGGGGATCCATTTCAATTGCTCTAATTTTAGTTTTTAAAGTAGTATATTTTCACGCATTTGAACATGCAAGATTTCATTGTTTATGTAGAAATTTCTGGACCATCGCTGAAGTAGTTTAACCAAATAATATATTGACTCTAATTTTTCTGCGTTATTTTTTTCATACTTATAAAGTTAAATAATTATTCATCTTCAGCACATTGTTTAACTACACCCTGGTTTCAAATCAAATTCTCATTTTAAAATTCATAATCTTCTAAAAATTCAAATATACTGATTGATGAGACCCTAATTTTATTACTTGGTTTTAACATTTATTTCCCGTGTGGCGGCTGTTCATCTTTCTCTTCTTTCTCTTGAATAGACAGGTACACTTTATTCTTTTCTAATTAAAAACGATAATTTTATTTAACATCCATACTTTCCAGATGAGTTAAAATCCAAATGCAATTAAAAAAAAATAATTCGGCAAGATTTGAAATATCGGGTACCCACTCGCATTCTTTTATCTCGGCATTTCGGAGCTATCGGAATTCTATACTTCTCCGACCGAACAAAATGGCGGAAACTTAATTACGTTTAATGACGTCAAATTAGAATACACGCCAGTGTAACTTTCCGCACAGCCTGTCGATGGCGAAATCGAAGTTCGAAATATCACTGGCGATTTTTATATTCAGGCGCCAAGCCGATTCCCCCGCCAGGCACCCGTATCGATTTGCTGCTTGCTAGCTTGCATCGTCATCGTTTCCATCCAAAGCGTTCATTACGAGAACACGTGGTTGTATGAAGTGTGACGAAAAAAGGAAAGGAAAAGGAGAGACAGGAATAAATAGAAAAAAAAGGAAAACAGTCCCAGTTCCACGCGTTTCGGCCGCAATTAATTAACGCTCGCCAAGCCAAGTGGCTAATTAGTCAATATTTGTCGCTTCTTTTAATTACGGAGTGCTCTAATGACGAATGCTGCTTTTCAGAGGAGTCTTTAATCACGTATTTTAGGAAGTGCTGCCATGGCTGTTTCTTTTTAGAGATCTGCAGTAAGCAAATCGGGTTCAAAATGGAGTATTGAAGTCGCGCGAAGAAAAATAAAAAAAGTGTTCGAACGATGTATTGAGAGAGTGTTTGATTCCCACTCTTCCATTGCGGTTTTTTCCCCCTTTTTTTTTTTTTTTTTTTTTTTTCGAGTTTATGACAATTCATTCGTGCAAGAGTTGGGAAGTGTTCTTCGGTTTGCCGCTGCTTGGAAAAAGTTGGAGGATTTTTAACACATCTTCCAAGGGTAAAAGTGCCCACTAGAAGAGGCAATTCGATTTCGAAATCGGATTTCATTATTTGGCGTTCCATTTTACTTTCATTCTGTTTTCTGATGGTTGGGTTTTTTTTTTTTTTTTTTTTTTTTTGTCTTCCAGGGTGTGGTGATCCATTTCAGTTGCTGTAATTTTAGTAGCAGATGGAGTGATTTTGGAAGATTTGCAAAGTTTCCGTTTTAAAAGTATATTTTGAAGCATTTGAACATGACAGATTTCATTGTTTATGTAAAAACTTTCGCCTGAATAATCGCTGAGGTAGTTTAACCAAATAACATATTGACTCTAATATTTTTGTGTTATTTTTCGTACTTATAAGTTAAATAATTATTCATCTTCAGCACATTGTCTAACTATACCCTGGGTTTAAATCAAACTCTTATTTTAAAATTCACAATCTTCTAAAAATTCAAATATACTGATCGATGAGACCCTAATTTTTTTTTACTTGGTTTTAACATTGTGACGGCTGGTCATCTTTCTCTATCTCTTGAATAGACTTCGCAGTTATAATTTCATTCTTTTTAGAATTAAACATGATAATTTTTATTTAACATCCATACTTTCCTGATGAGTTAAAAAATCCAAATGCAATTAAAAAATAATAATAATTCGCAAGATTTGAAATATCGGGGGACCCGTTCGCATTCTTTTATCTCAGCATTTAGCGCCATCGGAATTCTATACTTTTCCGACCGAATAAAAGGGCGGAAACTTAATTACGTTTAATGACGCCAAATTAGGAATACATGCGAGTGTAACTTTCCACACAGCCAGAGCCGTTGGTGAAATTGAAGTTTCGAAATATCACCGCGATTTTTATATTCCGAAGCTAAGCCGATTTCCACCGACAGGCAAGTGTATCGATTCGCCGCTTGCTTGCATCGTCATCGTGTCCATCAAAGAATTCAATACGAGACCACGTGGTTGTCTGAAGTGTGACGAAAAAAGGAAAAAAAAGAAAAGGAGAGGCACGAGTAAAAAAAAAAAAAAGGAAAAACAGTCCCAATTCCGATGCGTTTCAGCCGCAATTAATTAACGCTCCCCAATCCAAGTGGCTAATTAGTCAACATTTGTCCGCTTCTTTTAATTACAGGGACCCTCTAATGACGAATGCTGCTTTTCGAAGAGGAGTCTTTAATCACGTATTTTAGGAAGTGCTGCCA
>BPLR01021218.1:0-50202 GCA_021605095.1 Caerostris extrusa | reverse complement strand
AAGTGAACAATCTTCCAAGACATACAGCAATAAAGATAGTGGCGCCATCCTGTGTCCGAAGCAGCAATCACTGGAAACAAAACATCCATAATCAAATACGCTTAGAAGGCGGAACTTCTCGCCAATTGGCTCACTTTCCGTTCCTACCCCGAATTCCATCACGTCCAACTACTTCACCAAATTCGTCCTACCATGGCCGCAAGGAAATGTGACCCCTAATTGTACCTGATTAAGTTTTAATTTTAATTTTATTTAGCATTTCGTAAAATTTTTCTTTTAATTCAAATTATTGTAAATTTTTACTTTTATTATTTTCATTTGACGCAAATACAGAAGTGTAATTATTAAACATTAATGAATATGTGGAGGTTTTCGTTGTATAACTACTCCATAGGTACTCTGGAACGAATACTTCCGTTTTTCCTTTTCCGATAAAGATAAAAAAGTTCAGAACCTTTACTTTCCTACTCTGAAAACTCAGTCCCTTTAATATGTTCTCTGACAGCGCCATTTATCAATTATATATATAAATATTCGAAAGGAACACTTACAAAAATCTAATTATTGCTTTTTTCTTCTTTTTAATTTAAATAAATTGTTTTAAAAATAAAACAATAATTTATTTTGTTTAACTTTTTACAAAAATTGAATATTGGGATGACATGTTTAAATAATTATGATGCTATGTTAAATTAATTACTTTGCAGTGTGGTTAGTTAATTGTGTTAGTCCCGGGCCATCTATGATGTTTCTTTCGAGTACTTCCCTGCTGTCCTACAACCCACCATAATTTATTTGCATATGTGGATCCTGAATTTAAAATTAATATAAATACCCTTCCCTCCTCCTCACAGCCAATGCTGCTCAATGGGCAGAGAGACATCTTAACAATTTATTTTTTATTTTACCTATTATTTTTAAATTTTTTTTATTTTTATGCAGTTTTATTTTAATAGCCCATTAACATTAATCAGCCAGCCACAGAAAGTAAGCATTGATTTTTTTTTTTTTTTTCTGATGAGAAGGTTAAAAGGCGTTACGTCGCAATGTAGCTCCGTGTTACAGCAATAGCCCAGGTTCAATCTTAGTTAAGGCAGATATTTCAAAGCTTTGATTTTTGCAAGGTATATCGGGGAAATCGATCAGCCATTAATTTAATATTAGAAATCATTTAAAAGCCATTAATTTAATCAAAAGCTCATTTTCATGTACATCTTTAACATGAAATAAATTTCTGAATGTTTTTAATTTGCGTTGATTGATAAAAAAATTAATTTTTAGACTTCTATTATTTTTGGTTATATTTGCCTCAAGTAAAATAAAAAAGAAACGAAAGAACGAAACAAAACGAAAGTATTACAGCACAGTAAGAAAAGTAATAGCTGAGACTCATACTGGAAAAAAATGCTGTGATGCTTTCAGATACAACTTTTTGTACAAGAAGGGGGAAAATGTAAGGAAAAATTCATATTTGACAGGGAAAAAAAAAGAAAAAGGTGCAAGGGGCTGTTTTGAGAGTCTCCTTCGAAGTGAAAGCCTTTCGGCACTTTGGAGTTGCTGAAAGTTTGATTGAAAATTGTTCATGTTCGTTTTTCGCAAAATTAGAGTTCGAGTATAATATGAAAGATTCGATAAAAGTTCGATAAGTTTCGATATTCGGTTTATTTATTCGAGAGAATTTTAACAGAATGTTTTCCGAATGCTATTTCTTAATTTAAGATCGAGTCGATATAAAGTTCCTTCTTCGCGAATAAATGATATGGAGTGTTAGTGATATGCACAATTATTTGGTTTTGAAAGACCTACAGTCTTTTTCAGGTTGGTTATGGCAATGTTTATCCAAATTGTAGCCGCATATAAGAGAATACGTCTGATGACCGATGTGTAAATGATGAGTTTGTTTCTGATGAGCTTAGTTTAATAGCTAAGTTTTCGTTTTTGGCTTTCAAAAGTACGTGATAAATGTGATTTTTAAAAATGACAACTCTACTTTCCACCTCTAATTGAAGCTACTTCTTGGAGAGGGAGGAAAGGAGAATGAAAGCTTAAAATTACATTGTCGCTGCTGCATATCTATCGCTGTTTTTGGGTTACATATCAGTCATTTTCCATCTTTTATCATCTGCTAAAGAAAGACATTTATTTTTTAAATAGATTTGATTTCTTTATCATGCTATGGAAATGTATATCATGTCAAGTTATGTATTTTTTTTCTTATTTAATTTATAAAATGTTTGTGAAAATTGGGTAAACACTGAAGGACTTACGCGAGTGAGCTGAAATTTTCGGGAAATGCAAATTAGCACATGATATGCAAATGATTAGAATTTCAAATCTGTAGCGCATGCGTATGCTGAGCAGCGCCCTCTGAAAGGCGGATGGATCCGAATAAATAGACGGCTGTAGCGAGGCGTGTATGGTTATCGGTGGTTATCTGCTAGTGGTAAACATTAGCTCAATCGTTACTTATGCCTCTTCGACGAAAGAGAGCGAGATTTGAACAACTTACAGAGTTTGAATGGGGGAGAAACATCGGCCTTCGTGAAGCTGGATTGTCTTATCGTGCAGTAGCCGCCCGCGTAACAGCAGCACAGTGATGCGTCTTTGGAAGCAGTGGGCGGACGAGTGTCGGACAACTCGGAAATCCGGGAGTGGCCCCGAAATGTGACGTCAGCTCGCGATAGACACCTGGTCCGCATGGCGCTGACGGACCGTATGGCTTCCTCTAGACAATTGGCAGCACAGTGGTCAATAGCTACAGGTGTTTCATTGTGTGCTTCACCAATTCGTAGACGTCTGCTGCAGCGTGGACTGCGCGCAAAGACTCCTTTTATACAGGATCACTCACGCTAAACCATCGCCGCCTGTTGCTTCTACAGACGAACTTTGGGTGCGCATACAATCAATATGGATTGCTCTTCCTCAGGCAGACATTCAAAATTTTGTTTGACTCCATGCCACGTCGTGTAGCAGCACTTGTTGCGGCGCGTGGTTGCTACACAAAATACTGACACCGATCTCTTGTTATTGTTTGTTTGCTTTGAACATTTAATCATTTATTTCTACCACTACCACTCAACTGTGTATTAAATTTCATTCAATTATGACGACTCCTTCATGGTGTTGCAGTTTTCACAAACATGAATTTAGTTATCCATTGCATATCACTCGTTTTATAGTTATAATTTTGCAACTGAAAGCTAATTATTTGTAAAATAATTTTCGTTTTATCTTGTACTTAAATAGTGTTATTTTATTTAATTAGTTTTAATTAATTTAAGTTAATTCATTTATTAATTGATTAAAGTTTAAAAATATCATTATATTCATTCATTGCTTATTATGTTTATTTATGTATTTGTTAAATAATTTATTTTAATTGCTGACAATTCATTTCATATTAGAATTAATTAACTAATGCTATTTAACTTTACTAACTTCTTTATTGTTCATTGCATTTTTAAACTTTTAAATAACAGTTATAGATTAATTTTTTAAAATATTTTTCTATGGGGAGGACTGCGAGGACCGTTTATTCCTGGCAAAAATAAAGGATTTGAGGCCACTCATCAAGAAATATATGCATCGTGACACTACCATCATCTGAACCGAAATAAGAAGAAAGATCTGAACGAAAAATTAGAAGAAACTGCTTGATATCAGGTGCCCTTCATAATGCGATCAGTCATTCCAGTTAGGAGAGTTTTTGAGTTTTTTGCAAAAGATGACAAATCTAATATCATTAATCCCTTGAGAATGAGAACAAGCAATTTAAGTTGTAACTTAACTGAAGAAATTATGAGAAGTTGCTTCGTCAATGTATGGAGTGGCATTACTATGGAAAACCTGTCTAAATCACATCGAAAAAGGAAAATATAGAGCTCAGGCGTGGAGGTCATTCAGAATGTAAAAGAAGTTTATTCTGGATGTTTGAAGCCTTTACTTGCCCCTTGCAAATCGGTAAAACGTTTTCGGAAGATGTAGATATCGACCATCTGATGCCAAATGTAGGACAACAATTTATTTTAATATGGTTCTTATTGTATTTTTTTTAAATCTCAACAAGGGCCTGAATGGTGGAGTGTCTAGCGCTCTGGCGCTCGGTGCCTCAGGTTTCGGGTTCGAGTCCTGGTGGTGGCATGGATGTTTGTAGTGGTTCGGCATCCACATTAAGCCGTAGGTCCCAGTCTCCTATGACTGTGAGAGCGTCACGGAGCTTAAATCAGACTTCTACCTACGGGCGTTCCATCAGAATTGAAGCTGCATCATTCTACCCTCCTTCCATGAGGGACGCGACAACAACAACAAAATCACAATAGCTTTTATTTCTAATCCAAAAATACTGTTTTTTTTTTCTCAGTTAAAAGAAGCTCAAGAAGAACTAGCTCAATTAATAGAGAGTACGAGAAGGGGATTGTAATGAATTTTTAAAATAATTTTATACATACAATTTTTGTTTATTTCAAATCAATTCAGAGGTAGCTATTTCTAATTCTTTCGTTTTAGGCTCTGTTAACATAAAGAAGTGCTAAAATATAATCAAGACTAATATATAATCAAGAAATTTTATTTATATTACTTATAAAATTAATCAAGAACTTTTCAATATATTTTTTATTTTATTTTTAATTTTATGTGTTTTGTAAATAATTTCTTTTTGTAAGTTTGGAAGTTTTAAATAAAGTGTGAGTCTTTAGGGGGCGGGGAGGGGGGGCGGGGAGGGGGCTCGACCCAGACCTGGACACAGACAACCCCCATCCATATGATTGTTTATTTCAACTTATTTTCAGCTTTTTTAGCCTTTTTCTAGTTAATTCGCTGTTAAGATTAAGTCAGTTAAGTTCTCTCCCCACCCCCCAATAACTAGTAAGTTTAAAGGAGAAAACAGCGTCCAGACGAGAGAAAAGGCCTCGTTCTCACTGAGGCGAGAAGCGTTTAAGCGACAAGAGTTGACCAATCACTAGCCTCACCGCGTTCGCCTGAAACCGCTTTGAAATGCACCGCTTGAGATGACCCCTTTCAACTCGAAACGGAACTTCACTAGGCGCAATGCTATTTCTGACGTTTCGCTGTGAAGGGGTCGAAAACTTTTCTGGCCTGCCGCATGTCGCGTCGTCGCCTCGGTGGTAAGGAGACTTTAGAGACAAGCGTGTTGTTCTCGCGAAAAATTATTAGCCGGTCAAGATGTTGACAGAATCTCGGAGTGAATCAACTGTGTGGCTCCGCTGCAAAATCGCTTTTTCCGGCACATCAAAGAAATTTCTCGCGGATATCATTTTCGACCAATTATCACTGACAGAAAGAAATAAAGTAATTTGTTTTTCGCTGTCAGACGGAGACACTCGGAGGGGGACGAATTACTTGTCTCGTACTCTCGTCTGGCAGCGGCTGAAAGAGAGTAAGTCAAAATTTTCTTTCTTTTAAGTCAGCATTTTTTTCTTTATTTCTTTTCTTAGAATTAGATCAGGGGTCTCAAAACTACGACCCGCGGGCCAAATTCGGTCCGCCAGTGACATCAATCCGGCCCGCGACAGCGAATAGCTTATTGTTGCTGTAATAAGTTGGATAAAAAAAAACGCAGAATGATAATAACTCGGTTTTATTTATTTGCTAGGTAAAGCTTAATGACAAGCATAATAAGCAGAAAATTTAACTTAAGAAAATTTAACTAACAAATAATTGAAATTAATCCCACTAAATCCCTACGGTTACCCTCGGTAGTTATGTTGGGGTAAAGAGTATCGCATATGTATGCATATCGATGTTTGGAATGTATATATCCTGAATCAAACATATGATTTTTATCCTGAAAATTCCGCAGGTACGGAAAAGCTAAATTAACGCGAATGAAACCGCGAGGTATCCACTTGTAAAAATACTAACGAGATTATGTAATTGTAACTTTTCAATGACAATAGTTTGAAAATGTAGATCAATTTTACTTGAGCTATTTAGTAAAAAAGATTTAAGATGCTCATTTGCTAAGTTAGATCTGTAAACCAAAAACTGAAAACAAGCCACGAGCAAATTTATGTAAATTATCAAATTGTATCAGTGGAAGACTCTTATAAAACTCCAACAAAGATGAGTTTTATTTGTTCTTAATTATATCACTACAATGAAAATCAATAATTTCCATTTGAAGTTCCGGGGCTAGGGATTTAATGTCAATATCAAAATGATTTTGAAAAATCTTAATTTCATTTGCAATGACGTCAGAGTCTGAGAAACGAGTATCAAAATTTATCTTCGAAGCACTCAAAACTTCGACTGCAAAATCGTCGGGGAACTCAGTCTCAGTAGTGCTGCTGAATATTTCACATGTTTTTAAAAGTTTGAAACAGTTTTTACGCAATTGTGGTTGAAACATTATTATTTTCTGTTGGAACGATTTTTTATTTTAGTGTATAGGTCAGGGAGAAGCTGATTTTCTCCTTGCAATCTCAAATTTAGTTCGTTCATATGTTTTGTCAAATCGACATAGAATGCTAACTTCCACAGCCATTCGCTATTTTGTAATTCAGTAAGAGGGCGATGCTTTGTTCAAGAATGCGCTGCAGGACTTTTTCCGCAACTAAGTCAGTGTACTGAAGTATGATATGGTAAATCATTTTCTCTCATATCTTCAATAAACACGCGGAATTGTCGGTGATTCAGCCCCGTGGATCTGTTGAAATTAACAACTGATGTGACTGGTTTTAGAACTTCAGACATATCCAAACATTTCCGCACAAGGACTGTTGATGAATGATACAATGTAAGACTTTGAACCACCATCGTTTTCTACTACCTAACTATAGATAATGACAGAAAAATTAAAACGGTTTTGGCCCTTGGTACTTACTGGGGTAAACAATTTTGTCCTAAGGCTGGAAAGTTTGGAGACCCCTGAACTAGATCAATGTTTTTTTGCTTTCCTCCTCTTCTCACCATTTTAGGTGAAAAGGAAAAAAAGAGTTAGAATTTATTATTGATACCATCCATCAATTTAATATAAAATTTTGAAAATACTCTCTATAATATTATAAGTAGATACTAGCAATGAGGTAAAGAATGCCAAAAATTGATTTTTTTATGACTGCTGAAGGAATCTCAGCATTTTTAATAATTTCTTAAACATAACTCATATGAAAGCTGAAAATATATAAATACAGTTTACCTTTTTTTTGTATTTCCCATGGTTTGGTGATGGCAGCAATATCACAAGCTGTCATAAGCATTGCCCTAAATATGAAAACATAAAAGACTGAATGTCACATAAATGTCTTTTATTTAGATTATTTTTTGCAACTTAATTAAAATTATTTATTTGAATATGATGAATTGAAAAATATTAGATAGTTAAAAATACCTTAACAATCTTTTGTCTTCTTTTGTATTCCAATTAGAATTTCCTTTATTAGCCATTTCGATAAAAGTAAAATGCCTTTCTGAAAATAAATTTTTAATATTTATTTAAACGAAATATTCTACATATTAAAAGTAAAATTTTCCTTTAAAAAAACGAAGAAAAATTTAAAGAATTGTTATTTAATTCAATATTCATTACAAAAAAAAAAAAATGAGAAAATTCTACAAATTTACTGTAGTGATGTTGTTTCATACTTTTTCATTTTTAAAACATCATAAAAAATGTAGCACTCGTCTTATTACAGGCAACGCAAATTAGAATAATATTTAAATTTTATATGATGTTATTCATTTCAATATTAATTTATGAAATAAATTCAACATGTTATGCATTTCACACTATTAATAAATTTGAATTGCTTAAAATTTTACCTACTTATAATATACAGGCAAATCTGTAGCTAAAATAGCATCTTCCAAAATGGAAACGACATTCCTGTATTCCTCAGAAGATAAATGGCTGAGAATTTGACTTCCCTGTAATTATTCCAAAGTTTAAAGTCAAACACTTAATTAATATTTAAATAAATCTAATCCAATGCATAATAAGTATTGAATAAATTATGCCATTTTAATATTAAATCAAAAGATATTTCAATTGCTTGACAAAATGAGAGAAGCATATTTTTTCTTCGTTTTACTTTAACAATTTTGATATTATCATTAAATTCACAAAGAAATTTTTAAATCCCCTTAGGAAGCTTTTTTTAAAAATAATATAAATTTTTAAATTTTGATATTATCAAATCGACTATGGATGCTACATTACCTCCTCGCTGTTTAAAAGCCTGGTGCACTGATCAAAATGATGATGCTCCATTGTAGAAGTGGAATACAATTGTGCCAAAGGAGAGTTGGATCTGTTGGTGAGAAAAGGGCAATTATTAAACAAATATTGCAAAATAAATTTAGTACAATTTATTTTAAACCATATAAAATATTTAAAACTATTAAATCAATTTAATTTTCACATTTTTTTATTTATAATTACCAATATACTTCTTTATTTTCTTTAAAAAAAAGTAAGCGCTTTTAATTTCTAATTTTACATAGAGTTTTTCTTAAAAATTCCATTTCTTTTTTTAATCGACTTCAAATGTATAATGTAAAAAAAAAAAAATGAAATAACAAAAAAAATCATATAATCTTTTTTATTTATAATTAATTTAAATGTATATTCAACATTAAACAACAAAAAAATCAGTGTATGCAAAAAAACTTTGTAAAATAGTTTGATTGCAACTAAGAAGTTACATAAATTTTTTTTCCTACTTTTTCTGAAGGAATTATTCGTTCCCCCTGTGGTCTAAGTCATGGCATAAGCAGGCGATGAGAAGTGACAGAGTTTCTATTTCTCCAAGCACTTTACTCAGATTTGATACCTAAGTAAGTTTAATTTGATTAAATTTCAATGAATTTTAAACAGAAACAAATGAATTAAATTAAGCTGAGTTATTACAAAAATAATATACATCATGTTTACATATTAGTTTTACAAATGTTTCATTGCATTGATGATATTTGAATAATCTATTGAATGATGAACAATATATATATAGATATAATATTAAAGCAAAATATTTTTTTAAATATTTTTTATAATATTAAGGTAAAATATTTTTTTAATATTTTTTATAATATTAAGGTAAAATATTTTTTTTATATTTTTTACAATATTAAGGTAAAATATTTTTTTAATAGTTTTTATAATATTAAGGTAAAATATTTTTAATATTATTTATAATATTAAGGTAAAATATTTTTTTTAATATTTTTTTTATAATATTAAGGTAAGATATTTTTAATATTATTTATAATATTAAGGTAAAATATTTTTGTATTATTTATAATATTAAGGTAAAATATTTTTTATAATATTAAGGTAAAATATTTTAATTCTTATCATGTATATTAAAGGAGTTTTTTATTAAGCGATACTCATAAAATTTTCTTATAAAAGATTTTTTTTTTTTTTTTTTGTAAATTTTTCAAAGATTTTATATATATTTAAATTAACTTGCTTTGACTTTTAACTTATCTATGCTAAAACTGTACACTTTCAGAACAACAGAAGTGGAAGAAAGGGAAAATGAATTTTCTCACAATTTTTATGCTATGATACTAAAATCTTTAATTTTTTATATCCACTTTCATTTATATGATACAACGCTATAGTATATGAATATATATATACATATATAACGTTTACATTTTAATTTTTGTAAAAGGCAATTTCTTATATAATATTAATGTAAATATGATTTGACATAAATAAATTCATATGTTTCAAACCTGTTGTCTAGCACCCAAGACTTCAATCGATTATTTCCTGCATTACACTGCAATTTAAAATCAATTACATTTTTTTTATTATAGAACTTCATCATTCAGTTCAACTGTTTATCTCGTGGAGTTAATGTTTAGCTACCTTTATAGCTGAAGATTTTTTTTTTTTTAAATTTATATCTCCATAATTTCATTTATTTATATATCATTTGTAAACAGTAATTTCTCTTAATTAAATGGAGTAATTTGGAGTATTGCTATTTCATCGTACAATCTTTCCTCACATATGGTTGAACCCAAATACCATATAGTAACCAGCATGAAATTCGAAAATGTGGCCATCAAATCTGTGATCAACAAACTGTTGAGGCTTCATTTCAACAAATATAAGGTACATTTAATTGAATTTAGAACATTTTTTGTCCTGTTTGACAAGGAAAAATTTAGAATAAAAATACCCTTAACAGACATCGATCTTGGTGACATCCTAACATGCGTACGCTTTTAGAAAATTCAAAAAATGTCTCTCAATAAATTTAGATCGAAGAAAAGCGAAATCAAACACAATATCACTCATACAATAGTAATAAAGGAGATATCAATCGTTTCCAAAATTCGTATATTACCATCTAATAAATTCAAAATTGTCAAAATTGTGAATTCTAGTATATGCTAGAATACGGCATTTGTCGGCCATCACAGCTATGCATCTCGTGAAAAGTAAGACGGTACTTGAAGACCTTTTGAAGATAATCGGATAATCTCTTAACGTCATTACTGAAAAATAAAAAACTGTGAAACAGTTGTGCTTTGATATTTTCAATTTTTAGAGACGTTTTATCTCAAATGCTATTCAAAAGCAAGCCTTTCTAAACAACAATTTCGTCAGCAGTAAGAAAAATGAGGACCACAAAAATAGAGTGCATTCTTCTTACGCATGCTTCATATTATCTTCTTATGAATTTCAACTGTGTAAAGAACAATTGCCAATTCTGCTCATTAATCACCAACAGCCAAAGATGCTTTACTGCAACTGGCGTACAAATTGGTTAAAAAACACTGGGTTACTGGTTAATTGATTACAAATTGGCGTGCAACTGGGTTAAACCCTTAACCTACTCATATTAATTAATATATTTTAATCCCAATTAATTATTGGCTGCTTAAATGTTACTGTAGGTAAAAAATAAGGTTTCAAAAAATTTAAGAAATGAAAATTAAAAAAATACTTAAAATGAAATAAAAGTAAGATAAAAAAAAAAAAAATTTAAAATTTAAAAATAAAACGAATTTAAGTAAAAAATTCGGTAGAATTAGGACCACTTACAGATGACGTAAGAAATATATATCTGTAAGAAAAGTAGTAGTATAGAAAAGTATCCCCCCCAAAAAAAAAAAAAGATGCTTCTCAGAACCAAAATTTGGCGTTTTATCTATTTATATTTCTTTTACTTTTATTTTTTCATTTTTTTTAATATTACATATGCGTGTTCGTTTTATTTCCTATAGAAAAACTAGTAAAAAAAAAAATAATAGCAAATTGTAGCAGAATACCGAAAGTAGGAGCTGGACTTTAGATCAGAGACTAACGATCAGAGATTCATTTCCTTCCTACCCTGCGCAAATTTTTCTTGTTAATTGAAGGCTCAGTAGATGTATATCTTCACTCTGTTATCTAAAATTGCTTGCGCTGGCTCAGAATAATAGCCATGGTATATCTTTATTTTTGGGAAACACGTAGATGGCCCTGGGTTGCTTTTTGCAAAACTTTTCACCCCAGAGTGATAAGTTGGAAGGTGACGTATAAATTAGTTGCTACTCTGAGGACATTTTTCAAGAAATTTCTTTGAAATTTTGATTATATAATTTGGAATAGAATCGACGTTGCTGTTTCTGTGAATGAATTTTCGTCGAACGAACCAGGAAGAATCAGTAATCATAGCCAGGTGTTTATTTTTAAATACTTGCAGTCTCTTAATATTCGTCAGGAAGGTTGAGGTCCATATTGGGTTTCGTAGACAAGGGATTGTTCTGACGATGGATTTAGAGGGCAGAAGTTTGTGTTGATAGCTAGCCTGCTCTTTCGAGAAATTAGGCTGTTGAGTTTAATTTCTCGAAAGAGCAGGCTAGCTATCTCGCACCGGCTGCCTTGGTAACGTCCTTTTTAATGTAGGAGTCGAAGGGTAATTTTGGGTCTAGCAACAACAGGGTACGTATATTCAATAACCCAGGGGAAGGGGCTGGCCAAAAAAGACAATAAAAAAGAGATAAAGAAATTTTTCGAGTAAATAGTATACAGGCCGATTTGGAAGCGCGTTTACTTTTATTTACCAGGCGTTTAAAATTTTTCTAGATTATAAACATAATATTGTATGCCTTTACCAGCAAGCTGAGATGAGCGGCTATCGCTGTGTCGTCTGCGTAGCAGAACAGTGAATACTGACTATTCCTGGAAAATGTCATTGAAATAAATGTTAAAGAGGGAAGATTGATATGAAAGTTAGATATTGGAAGATTGATATAATGTTAATATAAGAAGCAAACCTTGCTCTTTGCAAGGTTTCCTCCTGTGATTAGTCTGAAGAAGAGGTAACTCCCTCCTATTCGGACTTAAAAGTCTCTAGACTCGAGATAAGAGAGTAGAATTTTTGATAAGTTGAGTCGGAAATTTAAGTTGTGCGCACTTAAATAATAAGGCATTATTCTGTAATTTTATCAAAGCCTCGGCTGCTTCCATAAATAATATTATTATTCCGTAGATTTGTGATCGTTAAAACCGTCGTGAATCATCTCTGTCTATCTAGTAACTGAAGACAGATGCTAAATTGCCATCTGAAATCAAATTGTTCAGGAATAATTAAATTGTTAGAGTCGCAATGCTAATTCGGGCGCTTAAGTATCGCACATTCGAATATTTTCCTGAAACTAATAAGTAGTGAAATAGGACAAAATATAGATAGGCCAACTAGGAATTGGCTTTTATAATTAAGCATATTACGGCAGTTTTCCAGCGAACTGGAAAGTGACAGATCCTGAGAAGAAAATTGAAGAAAAAGAAGGGCAATATAAAGAATAAATTTAATAAGTGTAGACTTTAATATGATTATTAATAAGATCCCATCAGATGTTTTGTTACTTTTAATTTCATCTGGATGTCTCAGACTTCTGTAGGTGTAATTGGGATCAAAATACTTAATGTGTGGGTGTTGGATGAAGTCTGGAGACGGAAAACTTGGTTTGATGGAAAAACTTTTTTATCCTCGATATCGTGTGGTTCAGTTGTGTTTTGAGGCTTTCTACGAGCAGCTCACTTTTTCTTCCTGAGGAAAAGCTGTTTTGCAGTCGGCACCTTGTGTACATGAAACACAGATATTGTTCATGTAGTTGGGAGCATCTTGTCCAAAGTGAATTTCTGTCTAAGGCCTAAATGCTCAACTGTTGGCCAGAGGAAAGCCGAAAGTGAGTGCAGTTCTGCTTTTAAGGGTTGTAATTCTTTCGAGGAAAACAATTGCAACCCCTTAAATCTGGTTTATTAAGCTGCCATTGACGGTGATATTTATTCTTTATTTTATAAGAATTTTAATTTCAATTGGAAATCTGTATCGGATTTTCAGGTAATTTTAATTTGAGATAAATTTATAGAGGTGAAATAATTATTATTTTTGAATTTCGATTACTGTTGCGTCTATATAATTTTTAAAATTGGATCACTGAGATTATGATGATTAATGTTACTCCTTAATATAAATGCCTGTGCCGCCACATACTCATTTAAAATTTTGGTTGGATCTATCGGTTCAATAGAACCTGTAATTTCGCTATCAAAAAGTGCTATGAATGAGGAGTCAATTTTTCCTAAAACTAAAACATTAAGATTATGCTCTGTGACACCCCCGAACCCTCGTGAATTTTCGGATGCAAACTGTTTGCGGTTCAGAAAGCTATGGTAAGGACGAGAAAATTAGGCAGCCAAGTTGAACTTCGCTATTTTCAAGGACATACGCCCTTAAGAGGTGATATCTCATGTCAAATATATTAGTGTAATTCTTCATTTTATTTTGGCCAATCCAAAAGCTTTCTAGATTGGGTTAGGTGGAAAGATTTTGATGTGCCAAATCCCCCAAGCACTGAAAAATTTCGGACTACAAGCACATGTGTTCCAAATATGCTTTAATGATAGGGAGCCCGGACAAAGCACAAGCACCGTCATTATCAACAAATAAATTGACTGGCAATTTAGTGGATTATTCTCAATGGCGTTTCTCCACACTAACCTATCATCAAAATTATTCAATCTAAGTGATAAATCTTGGCTACTTATGCTTTCATCAAAGAATTTGAATATTTTGTTAAAGGCAGTGATTTCTTAATGCACTTAAACAATTCCTTCACATTCCAAGAAGTGAAACATTTTTTGTAGACAACAAAGTGAACTGGGTTTACATCTCACAATTTTGCTCTGATGTCTAACATATGTCAAAAAGATAACATTATTGCTGATGCCTTTTTTGAGAATGGATAAACAGATATGAACCCCTCCCCAAAATGATTACAAATCCATAGCCAAAGCTGAAATTAAATATTATTGGAAGCACTATGCCATTTTCCAAATTCTTCCCCGACATTAGAAAAATTACCTATAGTGGGATCCAACTTCATCTTGACTTGCGTTATATTACAAATTGCAGGATGACCATATATACCACTTGAGTTCAGAAAATGAATAAATTTCTTTTTAACAGAATTTCTTAAATCTTGCTCATCAAGGTATTAAATTCATTACAAAATTGATATCTTCCTATTCATATAGTATTTATCAAAAAAAGTTGAAAAACTGGGATAAATGCTGCATCAAATATCAAAAGTCAAAGATTTCAAGACATTTAAACAGCTCATCATCGCTACTATTTAATTATCGTCAACTGCTATTCACATTGACCAAAAATAGTCCCCGTACTAGTCTATACATCACAACCGAAACAGTCACTGATATGTTAATCAAGAACTGGAGTTTCTTCCTTTGAATGATAAAAGAACCCAATTTGAATCATACCTATTTTTGAAATTACACACACTCATAGGATTCAAAAGACATCACAGCCGAAACAGTCACTGATAGGTTAATCAAGAACTGGATTTCTTCCTTTGAATGATAAAAGAAACCCAATTTGAATCATTAGAAAATATCTCTTTCCGATCATTATTCTCGGATTATACATAATAATTTTACAATAATACCAATTTTCATTCCATACCAGTTGAATTTCTTTTTGCTCATAACATTCGGTTACCATGTGACTTCAAAATACATCTAAATACGAGTCCTATCTAAATATTTTAAAAACTAAATAAAAAGTTCCAGAGCTAAAACATTTTATTTCACTTACAAAACCCTTCAAAGCAAACATCATTTTATTTTTAAAAACTCTAAAAATTGTTCATGTCTTTGTTAGAACAGAATAGTTTTCACCATAGCCTTCAATCGTCATATCAAGTATCATAGGAAGTTTAAAAGAACTATTAAAATCTTCACCATGAGAATAAAGAATAAAGGAGTCAACGTGACAATCAACAGAGTAAAGTCATACCTTTTTGAATAACTCTACCATCATGAATACATCAAAGTTGATCAGCCTTCTTGATCATGTCAGATCCATTTACTCCAAAAAATTATCAATATTAAGTCTTCACAGTGCAATTTTCCAAAATCACAGAACTGAATGCATAGTTCGACTCCATTTCGTTATATTAGAATATATCTCATCTTTCGCTGCCTCATTCGGCAGGAGTGTGATGTGATGTCTAAATCCTCAACATCTAGAGGGACAAATATTTGTGTTGTTTCCAACTTGACATCTTTGAGGACAAGTCTTCTCCGATTATTTTCCACCCCACTGCAACTTAAAACAATTACACTTGTCATTATAGAACTTCTTCATTCAGTTCACCTGCTTATTTAAATCATGAAGTGAATGTTAATTTATAACTCACGCAATATTGCTACGATAATTTCTGTACTATTTTGTTTATTTGTATATTATTTGCAAATATTAAATTCTCTTAATTAATTGTTGTGATGTTGAACCTTGATATTTCATCTTATATTCATTCTTCACATATGGTGTAATCCAACTACTATAATATCCACTAAAATTATAAATTTTTTATTCAACAGAGGTATTTTTTTTTGTAGAAGATTTATAAAATAAAATGAAGAATTGCAAAAATTTGTAATCATTTCAAAACAAGATAAATCAAGTAAAAATATTTAAAGGATTTTCTTACCTTCAGAATAGCAAACATCATTTGAGCCACATTAAAGCATGCCTCCAATTGTGATAAGTCATCACTGACCTGTAATTCTTCCTCACACTAAGTAGCCATCGACACAAAAAACCTATTTTCATTAAAATAAACTTGATTTTTAAATCTAAGAAAACATTCAATTTTTACATACATTTTTTAGTAAACATAAAGCAACATTCATAATTTACAGAAGGCTCTATTATTAAAATTTTCTTATTGTCTAAAATTAAATTTACAGATCTACACTGCTTTATTAATAATTATTGATCAGTTTCAAATGTATGTCAAATTCAGAATTTTTGAAAAATAAAACAACTAGAAATTTGATACAGTGAGAAATTCACCGCCCCTATCACAAGAATTGTCCAAATGAAAGTAAACAATTGTAAATATATTTAATCAGAAAAAATAAATGTAAAGTGATTTGATCATTAGAGTAAAAGAAATTTCAAAAATAAAAAAAAATATTATTTATAAAAGTTTTTATTATAATGTAAAAAAGGTACAGCTCTCTTATAAATATGACTGCAAATAGTTCACGAAAATAAATTAAGAAAACTATGCAATTTCATAATTAACTTTATGTAGATATAATTGTATAAAAATACCTGTATTTAAATCCTAAAATTTGGCGAGGATTTGGCAAAGAAGCTAGTTTCTTTATTTGAAATAAATTTAATTGCATCAGTTTTTTTCTTCTTTATTTGAAACTTTTTAAGAATAAAAGGAGCATATTTCAAAAGACTTTTGAAGATAATTTTCATTAGTCCGATAATTTTCTGCAGTGTTCTGTAATCTCATTTTCATTACTTTTAGGCTATTAAATTGTCGTATTATTTTTTCTCGGAATTTCGCTGATGTCGAACAATTTATTGAAAATTAAATGGATAGATTTTTTAAAAAATTTCAGCCTTTAATGTAAGCTCATTATTTATTTTCCTTCTTCCCCTTTATCTTTGTAGTAAAAATATGGA
Source organism: Caerostris extrusa (assembly GCA_021605095.1). NCBI lineage: Eukaryota > Metazoa > Arthropoda > Arachnida > Araneae > Araneidae > Caerostris > Caerostris extrusa. The sequence goes on along the minus strand of BPLR01021218.1, from coordinate 33,226 downwards.
GATCAATTTTTTCAACTTAATACTTCACTCTGCAATACATTATTTTGGATACGTTTTATAATGCTCTTGGTTACTTAAGATGCTAGCGGAGAAAGAAGAATGGCTCGTGTTAAAGCTTCAAGGGATTTCAATTAAATTTAATTTTTATTTCCTGCTTTTGTAGTCACATTCACATTATTTATCACATGCAATAAGCACATCTTTCTTGATAAAAATATACATTTTCAATTTTAAAAAGGGATAATTTTATTTTATTCTATGCATAATTTATGTACTTTTAATGTCTTTAGAGAGCTGAGTTTTTGCAATAAAAATATATTTTATACATTTGACAAATCCTATTTTTATCATTACAATCACATTCTTCAGTTGTAAAATATTTATCAAATTTTTTTTAACTAATACGTCAATTGTTTGAACTTTAAATTATCAAAAGAATTTTTCAGTTAAAAAATATTTTTCATTTCATTTTATTTTGAAAGTATAAATTAGATAAGTTAAAGTTTATGATTCCTGAAGATAAATTTTCTTATAGCAATAATTGATTTCTAATATATACTATTCCATGAGTTACTGAAAGTTATAAAGTTTAAATATTATAATTCAGCTATTAATCGAAATTGTGTTCTTTAAAACAGAGAATAAATTTTCTGGATTATGCAAGTACAAATATTATGGAAAATTAAAGTGTTGTTTAGAAGCTAATAAGTATTCGAAAATAATTTGCATTTAATAGCAAGTAAAAAAAAAAAAGTATACCGGTTTATTGGTCAGGTAAACTGGCCCAAAATATCAATAGTTCTAAAAAATTTCATTCAAATTATATTTTATAAAGTTAGTTAACACATTATTATTTTATTCAAATAAATAAATACACTAAATCATCTACATTTTGTAAATCCCTTTAGATTCAGGCTCATAGACTAAAATAGATAAAAATATAAAAAGTACTACACAAAGTTGAAAATGACTTATTAACAGTTTATGTAGGCATTTTTTAATTATTTTTAATATTAGTTCATTAATTTGTAATTTTATTAATATTTTCAGTAAACTATTAAATTTCATATTAAAATTAATATTAAGCAAAAATTGTGCTTAAAACAGAATAATTTTTGACAGTTGACTCTATATACTGCTACAACAGCAAACATAGCGTGACCTCGATGAATTTTCATTAAAGTCAGTCAAGCATTATAGTATATATTACTATTACAATAGTCACACTGTCTTTTATAACAGAGGGTTTGGCGAAGGCCAAAATATTTATCTAATGTTAGAAGGATAAACCTTGTTATATATACTTGGGCTTTAATGTTGATTAAAGCTTAAGTTAGTTAAAGAAAAGAAATGATTCGGTTGTTTTTATTAATATTATTATACACATTGCAATTAAATTAATATTAGTTTTAATGATTTGGACACCAAATGATGGATCAGCGTGTGAAACTTCTTGTTTCTCATCCCACTTCGTCGACAGGAACATCTAGACCAAGTACATGAAGAAGGGAAGGGAGGGGGTAGCGTCCGTTGGGATAGAGCACCCGCAAGTAGCAGTCTGATTTGGCTCCGTGACGCTGAAGAAGGAGGGCAGTGCCTTTCGGGAAGGAACTACCCCGCATCTACCCCGTATAGGAGAAAATCAGAAAAACTCCCAGATGAGACGAGGCAGATACTGCATATCACAAATGCCATCGAACCTCCTCGTTTTTGAAAAAGTGTCTGCAACAAAAACGCCAAAGGATTGAACTTTTAGCCCCTAACACTCACCAGCGGCTCACGTTGCCACTGAGCCACCAGACAGGCTTTTTGAAACCTGAAAAGATTAACGTCGGTTTCCCTCAAGTGGGGGTGGTCAGAAGATAACTGGAAACCCTGAAAGTGTACTTTCTCTAAGTTTTTGAGTGAAATTTCAAATGTAACTGAACTCAACAACTTATTGCTGCTATGCAATTACGTTTCTTCTACTATGTTGCAGTATGTTAATGGTTCCATGAATTATGATGCTCTTATCACCGTTTTGCAATTTCTCGCATTCGTTAAAAAAAAATTCAGCAAATGTTGCTGAATTTTTACAAATACAAAATACAAATTCTCAATACTCAAGTAATTTCAAAACTGTGATGCATGACAAATACAAAAGATATTACACCAGAATTCTCCTTCATCAAGGTTTGAGAAATCCACGTATCACGGAAACTGTTACCTTAGAATATGTTTTCAATTAAGCTAGGGCGGTGAAATTAGCTGAACAATTCAGAATCATACATGGATCGATATTTATGAGAACGTTATTAAAAATAATAATTCAGTTGCAGCGTTAAGACTGTAAAGTACTTCTTTTGTGGAAGTAACTTTCTCGTAAGAATCTAGCTCCTGCTAAAGAAATGCTGTGTAGGATATTTTAAAAAAAATGACACTCTAGAAGTGTGTAAATCCAGTATATCTCCTATAATCTTACTGTAACAGCTCACACCATATCTTCAGTGTCAATCTAACCTAATTGCCTACATAAATCTGTAACCCAAGTACAAATAAATGGGGTAGAATTAAATGCTTTAATGACATAATTAAGTTAACTTAATTTTATAATCAATGTTTTTGTAAAAAAACGCAACATAAATTAAATGGATTTCAGAAATTTACAAAACCCATTTCCTTTTACTGTGGTTAATGAGTAATTTAGATTTCCATACGCAATTTCTTCTCCATGATGTTTCACCAGTTACTGTGATTGTAAATTTAAGAAATATATATTTTTTATGTTTTGTAAGCCAGCTTACATACATACAAACAGAGTATTTGCTTTCATGTCTAGAGACTTAAATTATTTTTTAACGTCACTTGACAAAAGCCACTAATCATACCAATGAATATAATCCACGAGGTAATGGTCAGGTGGAAAGATACAATGGTAATATTGAAAGCGATTGATTTTATTAGCACTGAAATCTTTAAAGAAAATTGAAATGGGGGAAAGTTCTTACAATCAGCAATACATTTTCTTTGTTCCTTTTACCCACTATAAATAACCCATATGTTCCCAACACAGATGGTCCTATAACAGAAGCTCGATACATATTTGCCTATCTCAGCCGGTTCCAGTGTTAATGAGGGGTAATTCAGGTGCTAATAAATGTAAACCCTTGGTTCAAGAACCTGGTTGAATTTCTGAAAGGTAACCCAGAATCTGATTATGTTAAATTTCCCGATGATCTCGAGATCGATATGTATACGATATTTGACTCCAAAACAGGAAACTGACGAACCTATTTGTAGGGGAAATGACAATGAGGGTGAGAAACTTGTTAATCGGAGGGTTGAAGAATTTGATCATTCTAATTCCAAAATAAATCTATCAACCTGTCAAGATGTTGATCCTGAACTATTTAAAAAAAGCTTACAAATTTCAGTAGAAAATTTCTACTGAACCACTTTGTTCTTGTAAACTCAAACGTATATCTGTCAGACTATATTGCAAATTATGACAATAATTCAAATTGACATTATGACATTGTAAACCAACAATATTATACAAGTGAAATATAGTTTATATTACTATCCCAGCTGCCCCATTGTCTTTCATAACAGACAATTCGGCAACGTCCAGAATATTTATCTTATGTTAGAAAGATAAGCTTTATTGCAAAACCGGGTTTAAATATTAATTAAAGCTTAAGTTAAGTTGAAGGTAAGAAATGACTCAGTTGTCATCAATATTATGATTATGATTATTATACAGCTATTAATATTACCATATGTATAACAAGACTGTACAAATCAATTTGAATAATTGAATATAAAATTTTGTTAAAAATACGTAATAAATTAAAATCTTTTCATTACCAGTAAATGAAAGGCAGAAACGAGAATTATGTTTAAATTCTTCTTTTTCTTTATAAAAAGGTTTTTTCAGTGTTTTTAATTATATCTAGTAATATCATTCGTATTAGTAGAGCTAATACGAATATGCGAATCACATCTCCATAAAATTTTCATTTATATTGCTAATCGAGGAATAAATTAATTCTATAGCTCAAAAACAAATCTACACAATGTATACCAACAAAATTCCACAACTTTCTTTCTTGATTTCTTTTAAAGGAAAAAAACAACAAACAAAACAGTTAGCTTAACTTTATAAAATATCCAAAGAATTAAAAAAATTATACAATTCCAACTTACATCATATTCTATGCTAAATCTTTGAATGAGATCCAAATCCATAAACATTCTGAGGCATGCTTTCAGCATCTGTTTGTCATTCAAACTAAAATCATCGAATTTTAAATCATGCAACTTGTATGTTTCAGTTGAAGGAATATGGCATTCTAAAAAGATAAATTAAATTGCTTTGTAATATTTAAAGCAAATTTGAAGAGAAAATTCTAATACGTAGTTATCTAGTTTTTCTAAAAATCATCTTCCAATTCAGGCTTTAACTTCTTCTTAATTTATTCTAACACTAAGTTTTTAAATATTTAAGATAGAGTGGATCAGTTATCTCATGTAAGTTATCAGATGATTAATAAAAAAATTAAAATACATTTAATAAAATGAAAATCTAAAAAATATCATTTTCATGAAATACGTATAATTTTCTGCAAGTCATTTGTTAAGATATTGAAAAATCCCGTCATTACAAGATTGCTTAACTTTTTTTTTTAATATTCTTATGGAAAAATTTTATTGTATTTTGTTATTTCTTAAAATTAATTTGTTTATTTCATATTTAAAAATTAGAATCTCTGTTACAAATATGTAATTTTTGTTTAACGTACGAGTTCAAATAATTAGCAATTGACAATAATTAGTAATTTAACTTTACATAATATTTATGATGTCCTTAAATTTCATCATTTCGAATTCAAATATTTTATAACTTACTCTCAGTAATTCCTGAACTTCTTCCAAACGAGCCGTTGCATGATACGACAAGACTTCATGGGTTACTTTAGTTTCAGCAATGGCTTTCAGAGATATCTCATACGTTTGAGCTTGTTGAATACCCAAGCCACAAAATATTGTACATATCTATAGAAAAAGAAAACAGTTATTAGAAAATATTATGAATAATTCTTATGAATCCGAATATTATATTTAAAAAGGATTGATTAAAAATGACAGGTGATTGTAAACTAAATTCGTGTTGAAGCATAGTATATAAATTAATAATTTGATACATTAAAATAATGTGTTAAAATAATAAATTAGAATATATAATTAGAAGACCAGAAAGAGAAACAAAACAATTGTTTTTATTTCAGCAGACAGAATTATAACATTATCTACACTCATGTTCATAAATTAAGGACAATTCAGAATCACACAGAAATTGAACTCTAAAAAAAATTTCACCAGTAAAATTATCACACACATCTTAAAAAAGAATATGCAAATTACAGGAAACCTCCATATGGCGCGGATAGTACGTCACAATGACGAGAGTGTAAGAGAGGGTATATAAGGAATGGTGGCAAAGAAGTAAAATTGTTCACAAGCGTCAGCTGTCTTCAGCTACCGGTACGACAGTTTCAAGGCAGACCGTGTACAGACGCTTAGGGCACATTGGTCCTATATGCTCGTAGACTTGTCAGATGTGTTCCACTTACCGCAACTCACTGTCACCTGCGATTAACCTGGAGTAGAGAGCATGCATTGTGGACACCGCAACAGTGGTCTTGTGTGATGTTTTCCGACGAGTCCAGGTTTAGTTAGCAGGCTGATTCTCGCCGGACTTTCATATGGAGAGAGCGCCAGGTACCCGTTACCACCAAGAGAACACCATTGAACGACACCGTTACGGTGGTGCAGGACGGCTCGTTTGGGGATGAAACTATTCTTGGTTCCAGAAACTAACCTGCAGGTTCAGAGTGTAACGATGACAGGCCACATCTATCGGGATGTCATTCTGGAACAACATGTGCGTTTGTTTCGGGGCGCCATGGGTGCTGAATTTCTGTTTATTTATGACAACGTCCGTCCTCACCGTGCAAACATTGTAGACGATTGCCTTCAATTGGAGGATATCACCCGTATGGATTGGCCAGAATACTCACCGGTCTTGAATCCAATAGAGCATGTTTGGGATATGCTTGGCCGACGAATTGCAGCCCGTCAACCCCCTCCCACTTGTCAACCGAACTTCGGAGGGCATTGTTTTATGAGTGGTGTAATATTCTCAAGATCAGATTGATAATTTGATACTCAGCATGCCTAGGCGTTGTAAGGCCTGTATTGCATCGTCCGGGAGACATACTCCCATATTAACCATCATACTAACCATGTTATACTGTTTTTGTAAATAGGTTCTTTTTTGAAATTTGCTCCAGGGAGTAAAAATCGCAATTTTTATTAATTATGTCAAACATATAGCATCTTTTTTTGCTCTTTACCTTTTGTTTAATAATAAATAGACTTTACAAATAAGTCAAATTTGTTTTGCTTCTGTCTCTTTCTTTTGCCTGAACTTCATCATCCTTAATTTATGGACATGAGTGTATTTAAAAATTTATTGGGAATATATAGTTGATAATAATTAAAAAGCCATAATTAAATTATTTTTCAAAAATCGAAATGTATAAAAATAATGATAATGAAACGAATTTATGTACATCGGAAGCAAATACTTATTTACCTTTTAAAATATGTTCATCACTTTTAGTGAAAGGAGTTCCATTCAATTTATTGATCAATTGACTGACACCAACAATGTTTTTTGATGCATTTTTTAATTGGCATGCATAGAATGGTATGATGACGAAAATTGTTATCTTTATTCACCTAAAATATTGTTAATTGTTATATAAGAAATGTATGTTGCTCAAAAAGTATGAATACTAAAAAAAAAATCAGAAATATAAATCCAAAATCAACCAATGCAAAAATGTAAATGTAATAATCAGAAAATAAAATTCATAAGAAAATACTCGCAAAGTTTGAAAATTTTGTATAAACAATCTTTAAAAACGAAAAAATGGATAATTCATAAGAAAAATTAACATATATACATGAATTTCTTTCAGATCAATGAAAAAAATTAAGAATTTTTTTTTTTAAACTTTGAAAAAATATAATTTAAAATTGAATATATACGATTTTTAAAACCTTTTTATTTATTACAATATGTTTCTGATAACTAATTTTAGAAAATAAAAACCAAAAAAGTTAAAAACTAATTCTATTTGCTACTAGAAATATGAATACAAAATAATAATTGATATATTAAAAGACAAATTTAAAAAAAAAAGTCAAAAACTCATCTAGAAAACTTTAAACGTCTGAAATCAAAATTGAAGTTAAAAGTACATTATAATCCAGTTAACTAAATATTAATTTTTCAAAAAATAACAAAAAAAAATGAAATAAATATTACACTCACAGTTGGATCAAATCTTTCATCCTGGAGAACATCTGGGATATTTAATGTCTACATAAAATAAAGAAATTGAAACACCTTTTAAACAAAATAAAAAAAAAATACTAAGTACAAATTCTAAATTTTAAATTTCAGCAGACAATAAGGATTAGTTATATAACTTTATTCCATTTAGAAAATTAAAAAAAGAACATAAATTAATCAGCAAAAAGAAATTTGACGAAAAATATTAAGAAATGTTCATATATATTAAACATGTACTTTTAATTGAAGATGTTATCTAGTAACATAGAGATTTCAAATGATGCATAAATTTTCTTTTTTACTGTCTAAAATTCTCATTTTCATCGAGGTGTTGAAGTCATACACCTTGATTTGGGTTCAAATAAAGAGATACACATGTGCGTAAATTCAGTTTACTTTAATAACTGTATAATTTTTTAAGAAATAAATGTTGTGGTTTGATAATGAGAAGAGTTTTAATCATTGTTATGAATCTATTTTATGTCGCATGCATTTTCATTACAAAGATTCTGCGACAGGATTTCTATTTGAAACTTGAAATCCACAACTGGAAAGACAAATGAGTATTTTCTCTTACGATACATTACTTGTATTTAAAAATTTATCTATATTTTAAATCAATCTGAACTGCTTTGAACCATTATGAAAACTTTGAAGTTAAAATGGAAAAAGTTACGAGTTGTATTTATTGGATTTTTGAAAGAAAATACGAAGAATGCTGCAATAAAAGAAACATAACGTTGAATATTTTAAAGAAACGAAATTCGATTTAGGATGCGTTCCTGCAAGGTATAGAAAACCATGAAAAATTTAATTTAGATTTAAGAATGACACGAATGAAGGAATGATAATTTATAAATGTCGCAGTATTAGTCACATGTCAAAGAAATGTGAGCAGAGAAGCAAATCTGAGAACTGTGACAATAAAAATTGTATTGTGCCGAGAAACTCGAAACTTCAAGTATTCAGTGACCTAACAGGGAAATTTTTTTATGGAATTACAAAGTAACCTTATGGATTGTGGAATTCAGAATTTTATAACGCATCTTCGAGAAAAAATTAACATTCGGAAAATCGAAAAATCGATTTATTAAATTTCAACTGCTGTGTCTGCTGTAACATTTCATTTCCAAGCATATGAAAGCAAATTAATCATATTTAGCAAAACCGTGCAATAGAAGATGTAATTAAATGATTGACGTAGAATTGACTAACCTGCAATAAAAGATATTTCAAAGCATGGATTGCGCCTTTTATGTGAGAAGCGTTCCAGCTATTCACAATGAACTATTATTAACGAAACACTTCCTATTAACCCTGAGACGTTTTACTGCACGCCATGGGCAACCTTGTGTTGCACTTACAGATAATAGCACATATTTTGGTGAAGCAATAGATTAATCCAATGCATTGACTGGTAGAAATATGAGGAAGAATAATTTTAAAATTTGTATTGGTAGTTGGATAAATAGTGGAAGCGTCTAACTTCCGTAGTGAAAGACCATCTGAAGAAAGTTTTAGGCGGAATATATTTAAGATATGAAGAGTTGAATACTGTACCATGCCAAAACGAATATATAATAAAACTCGCGATCCATCTTATAAGTTTCTGAATACAGTAATCTAAAGCACTTTGCAATATATATGTTTCTCGAATGTAGAAAAAGTAAAATATTAAATTTACACCCCTTGAGGTGGTCTTTCACGAGCATCCGTAAGAAGATATACAGTAAATTACAAGAAGATATGAAAAAAAAAGTCTATATTCTTATGTTCTTATAAAGATTTTAATATTTGGGGCAGTTGATGCAACAAAGAAAGCATAAAACCCACGAATTTCAGGCCGAATAAGGATTTGTTGTATAGTTACCCAAAGGAAAACCCTAAAACTTCATTGGAAAAAAATAACTGAAATATTCAAGAAGCGAAAAGATGATTCTGCTCGTTTTGTGAAACTGAAAACAAAGGAAACGTGAAAGAGTAAATAGCAAATTCTTGAGGACTGGTCTGGACTTGGCATCTGTATAACCTTGAGTACAGTCATCTCTATGAAATACTTTACGAGAGATAATGACTTTTATGATTGAAGATTCGAAAGAATAACAGCACCAATTCTCCAAACATCTAAAGAAGCTGGTGTCTGGCCAAACTTTCAATCGAAACCCTAATGCAAAGAAAACTCATTTGGACTGTGAGACTATATCTGTGAATTTGATAAAAGTTTGAGTTTTCGTTACTCAAAATAGTTAACTCAGAAGGTGTAGAGTGTCACGAATATTCTCATTGTCCATGAAGCAACAAGAATCATACAGCTGAACTCAGATAAAAAAGGAAACAATCATTATGCATGTAGTTTTTGTTTCGTATTAATTGTAGAATTTGTCTTTTAAGAAGTGAATGTTTTGTTGTGATTTTATCAAAAATTTAAATCAATGTTAAAGAATCTGTTTGTGTTATATGATATTTCTGGCATTGACTAAAACTTCTAAATATTTCTTGCCTTTTAAGAGGGAAATTTTGTTTTTTGACTACAAAAACAAAATTTTCTCTTCTTAAAAGACAATTTAAAAAAAATTAAATATAATAAAATGTAATGGATAACATGATATTACTTCCCCTGTTGCTACAACGTAGTCAGTTATTCCCACATTTATTGAAAACGGCCTTCGAAGACACTGCTATAACAATGAAAGAATATCAGTTGATTTCAAGAAAATATGCAGCTAAAAAAATGGCATACTACTCATATGTAATACAAACAAATTCAAAATATACTATTTTATTAATCTTAATTTCAAAGGTAAAAATATTCTATGAAATATTTTACCTTGAATCTAAATTTTCTGCTTTCATGTCATTTATATCAAAATCAAAAGACTCTTTGAGAATGTCTGAAATGAAATAAGAGGAACTAAGAAAGAAATTTTTAAATGTTACAAATCTAATTTTTCTGTATTAAAATGTAAATGTGACAATTATTCTGGTAACTATTAAAAGTTAGTGTATTTTTTCTGTTAATCAGTCAACAGTAAAAATTACGTCAAGGATTTAAAAACTTTATTTCAAATCGCACCAAACACCATTGTATACTATGATAAACCATAATATTATGATTAAACACCTATATACTATGATTACCAATGATTTGACAGATCAGTTCTACAACTGACATATGGCAGTAAGAAGAGCACCAAAAATTCTTAATGTGCCTAATGTTAAAAATGTGCAATATGTATTTCATTAAATATTAATTACTTTTTTTTTTTTCTCCTAAAAGCAGAATTTGACATCGTTCGTTCTGAAGTAAGGACTGCATACAACCATTATGTTATGTAAAATTTGACCAATTGTACGCTGTTCCTGAAATACCATATGACCAAGTTCTAACAACACCTATCAAAGAAAACAGAAATATTTATAATTTACTTCTCCATATGTAAATTATGATAAAATAAAACAAAATTAATCGTAATACTACATTTTCAGGAATATTAAGTTATTTAGTCTATCATATAATCAGATAATTATTTAGTCTAAATACCAATATTAAAGTTTTAAAATAAGTTATTGTCTGATATCAAAAAGAAAATATATCAAAATTATTTCGAACACATATACTCAAAATAATAATAAAAATTGAATTAATAATACTGTGCATAACTAATTTTAGGATTATTTTTTATACTAACAATGAATATTTATTTATAAAAAAAACAATGATTATTTTTTGTATTGAAAATTAAATAAAATATTATTCATTAATTAAGAAGGTTAGAAATTAAAAAAAAAAATTAATGTGAATCTATTCATATAATAATTCAATGGAATAATTAAAACTTCATTAAAAGAGAAGTGCGTGGTAATTATAATAAAAAATATTAAAAGTTCATCCAAGTTTTTACTGAACATAAATATTGTTTTTATTGGAATAACAGAATGCATTTATTAAATTATTTTAATGTTTTTTATTAATTTTTTTTGTGTAAATTTTTTAATGATAATATAAGTCAGAATTATTAAATAAAATAAGATACGTGAAACTTACGGTAAACATAAATTCATTGAACCTTTTTTTGGATTTAAATTATTCATTTGAGTAAATTTTACATTTATATGTATTGAAAATGCATGTGGGCACTCACTAATTCAAATTCGTACTACTACAGGCGTGACTACATGACTCAAACTGCAGTAAAAATAGTAAATAATTCATGGAATTAATAATTTTATTATTTAAATAAATAAAAATAATTATACATTTTTTATTATTTGAAATTAATAATTTTATGGAATTAAAAATAAATTCAATTAATGCAAAAAATACTTACATTAAACAATAAATATAAAAGATAAATTTAATTGTAAAACAAAAAGTGTATTTATAAGTAATGTTGTGAAAATATCCACGCATTATAAAATAAATCCACATGATAAATAAATTCTTCTGCTCTGTATTTCTATAAGCGGGTTTGTTGGAAAAAAAGAATGCTGTAATTCTTTTTGTCTAAGTGATCAATTTCTCTGCCACTGATGTAGTAATTCAGTGATAATCGGAGTAGGAATCGAAAGAGAAAATTCTGCCCTTATGATAAATAGTGCCTTTACTATTTTAAATTTGGGGATAAATTTTTCTTGACAAATCAAGCCATCTGACATCTTGAAGAATCCGAACAACATTTATCTGGTAGCAGAATCAGAAGAGGTAAATCCTGCGCAGAAAAATTTAGATTACTGCAAAATCTGATTATTTGTGTATGACAGAAAAAGTGGGATTACAGTAAATAATGATGCAGACGTGCCATTAATTCCTGCAAACATAAATGCTTTTCTTCATATGTTTTGCATGCCACTAATGGTGGCGAAATTCTAAAAATATGCTGTGAGATCTCTAACTCTTAATTTAGGTCAAAGACGTGTATATAAGTGAACTTTCATTGTCTCAAAAGTCTATAGAAATATTATTGGTGCTAATTTCTTAAACCACAGATTTCTTCCTTGATTGACATTGACTGATGGTATCACTAATGTATCTGTACATTATGTGATGAATAGTGTATAAGTTCATTAATTAAAACAACGAAATGTGGAGATCTAATGAAATTATTTCTGGTTATCACAAAATCTAATTTTATATAAATACCACTGTCAGGTACGCTTTCAAGCACTATATAACTACGAAAGAACAGCAGGTGCATTAAAGAACTAAACCATTAAATCTTGAGAAATTAGTATTAACCATGTAGGAATTTTAATTTATGATCAATAACATTTGTCCATAAAACCCTCAGGGGTCTAATCTCTACATCAAGTAGATATGAATTATTATACCTTTTATAACATGTGGTGATTGCAGAAGATTGAATTACAAACCATACTAGATACACTTGAATCGGAAAATTTTCACCTAATCTAGTAAAATAAGGTCATTTTCTTCATAATCGGTTATGATAAAAATTTACCAGATTCCAAAAGTTGTAGATAATAAACCCCAAACTGCTATTATAACCCCATTTGGAATATACGAATTTAATTTTATGAGTTTAGACTTCGAAATGCTTTTTACCATTTTTCAAAAATTTACTAATGAAGTAGTCAAAATTTGAACTATTTTTTATTGCAGAAATCTTTTTCCCCAGGATCCATTATCATTACCATTAAGTATATACCAAGTTGCATCAAAATCCGGTTCTAGAGGGGTCTGAATAGTATCACTTTAATTATAATCACCCTGTATTAGAAGGAAACATTTTGACCGAATTTATTCGTCTTTCGTATACATTTATCAAATATCCTGTCAAAACAGATAGCTTCTAGGTTCATCAGGCCAGGAATTAGCAAACAAGTAAGTGAATGAGCTCAAGTATGCATCTATTACCAAAATAGATTATACAAATATAGATTCGATTAATAAACAGCTTTTGAACCTGCATGCGAGGATCTTTTGCATAAGGACCTTTTTCCTATACCTAAGAGACATAAAAAATAGTTTCATTAAAATGAAAAATGTAAATATCTCGACTAATAGACTAAAATCAGCTTACTTATTAAGTTAAGATAATACCAATTTTGAAAATTTTTAGATAATATCAAGTGCAACTAAAACTTTCCAAATACTATTTGATGATACTAAAAGAACAGAAAGTTCAAAAGATAATCGTCTTATGATTATAGGGAATTAGCAAAAATCATTCGTTGTGGTAGAAAAGAGTTTTCGTGTATGAATTTCATCTTACATAAGTTAAAACACAAATTTAGTAAAAAATTTATATTGGAAACTATTATGATTTTTATAAGAACAATATATGTATACATATATGTATATATATATATATATATATATATATATATATATATATATATTGAAATGAATTACTTCAATTAACTACGTGCTCATATATATGAGTAGCTAGATAAGAATATTGTGTAAAGTAGTCGTTTTCCATGTATTTAATTTCATTTTTTGTTTAACATATGGTTTTATACATAATTATTTTGTTAATGTTATTTTACTATGTTAAGAAATGATTTGTGTGCTTATGATTCATTGTAGAAAAGATAAAATGAAGTTTGTAATTTTGTTAAAAATAGGGAAATATTTAACGCAAATTTTGATTATATTAAACAATATAAATATACAGAAAGGATTTTCACCAAAATTTTCTTTCAATTGTAGGTATAATTTTTTTTTTTTTATTGTTTTATTAACGGTATTGGAGTAATTGCTTTACTACCCTTCTTATATTTTCTTGGCTCGTAAATTTTCTGCTGATGAGGCAGTAATGGGGGAACAAATAACACAAATTCCTTCAGCTAGCTAGAAAGCACGGTGCAAACCAAGTTGCAGATCATATAAAAATAATTAAAACAAATATAAAGTAAAAAATAAAAGTAATTAAAATTAAAATTACTAGTATTATTTATTTAGCAACTAGTACTGATTCAGTAATTTTTATATAGGTATTTGTTTTATTCAATTTGTATAGTAGCTATGAAACAACATATATTCCTAAAAATAACACATTTGGATGAGGTGAAAAAAAGTTCTTTCCCCTCATCAATTAAATAAAAAATGTTTGTTGAAATGAGAGATGCAATAATTTTTATTTGGGTTTAGCTCTTTTAATCCTCACAAACTAGATAAATTAATTAATTTTAGGGAGAAAAATGCTTCAATATACCTTTATCATTTAAGAACAAATAAGAAACATTAAAATTTATTTGTTACATTTCTAATTTAGTTTATTTTCTATTTTGGTATATCTCTTAATTTGGTTCATATTTTAATATGTACTTCTAAAGGTAATGAAAAGTAATAAGTGGTAAAAAAGATAATGTAAAGGTAAATGGTAATATACTATCTAAAGGTAATGAAAATAAACTTATTCACTTTATTTCGCATGTTTTTCTAACTCGGATCTCTTTGTACAACTCAGATTACGAAGACCAATAACACATAATTGTAAATAGCATGAAAACACCTAAAAATTAAGAGATAAAAATAATTAAATGTATTTTGTTACACAGTAAAAAAGTGTCTAAATGAAGAAGTTTTAAGCAAATTAAATTTATATTATTGAAAACTAAGCATTACAGAGGGAATCGAAAAAAAATATATACATATATAAAAGAGATTCAAACACAATGCTTGAAAATGTTATGTATCAAAATTGCTTTACATTTACTATTTCCATAAACTCAGTAAAAAAAATCACGATAAAGAAATGTTGAATATTAAATTTCAGTTAATTACTTTAGTTCCTTATTAGAAAAAACTACATTAAAATTAAGAATAAAATATAAATACTGAAGTAAAATATGATAAGATTTTTAAAAGAATTAAGGAATATATTATAAGGATAAAAACTGCTCGAAACTTTTTTAAATAATTCTAATTAAATTAAAATATTAACTAAAGTAAAATTCTACTAAAATTAAATAAATAGCATTACTATTGATAACATATTTTTATTTTTCAACTGAAACTTAAAGTGATAAAAGGAATAATTCTGTTTTCATTATTATCGTATTCGTAATAGAAATATCGTTACCAAAAAATGGAAGCCAAAGGGTAGAAGCATTTTTTGATTCTAGCAAAAATTTAAGCTTCGTAATTACGACTATTCCTATTAGGATAAAGGCAAAATCCAAAGAATTGTAAGTAATAAAACCAACTAAACCAATATTTTTTCCATGACTAACTTTTTAGGAAGCCAGAAAGAACTGACTTGCCAAAAAATATGTAGCTGATAAATTAATAATAAGATTCTTAAAACTTCAAAATCCTCATTGTAAAATATCTTAAAATACACATAAATACATGTCACATAAACACATAAAACATATATACATGTCACATAAACACATAATACATATATACATGTCCCATAAACACATAATACATATATACATGTCCCATAAACACATAATACATATATACATGTCACAGTGTCATTGAGAGAAAAAAAATTTGTGATCAATTTTTAACTCTTCCACATATTTTAATCTGGAAGAATCCCCCCTGTAATCTTTAGTTTATTCCTTTACTTTATTCTTCTGGACTTCTACTTAAATAATATATAATTACTAGTAAATTGTATCCTTAAAGTATACTGCTCTCTAAAAGTTAAGGAACAATAGGTTTTTTGGGCTTAATTTACAAATGAATGAACGTAGAAACACCAAATTTCGACGACATGTGCACAAAACAGTCAGGTATTGACTGAAACATAGAAGTTTACATAAGAAAAACGCAAAAATAATTTACAACAAAAAAAAACAATCTCGCTGAAATACACTCATGTCCATAAATTAAGGATAATGAAGTTCAGGCAAAGAAAGAGACAGAAGCAAAAACAAATTTGACTTATTTATAAAGTCTATTTATTAAACAAAAGGTAAAGAGCAAAAAAAAGATGCTATATGTTTGACATAATTAATAAAAATTGCGATTTTTACTCCATGGAGCAAATTTCCAAACAAGAACATATTTGCAAAAAAAGTATAACATGGTTAGTTTGATGGATAATATGGAGTATGTCTCCCGGACGATGCAATACAGGCCTTACAACGCCTAGGCATGCTGAGTATCAAATTATCAATCTGATCTTGGGGAATATTACACCACTCACCAAGCAATGCCCTCCGAAGTTCCGGTTGACAGGTGGGAGAGGGTTGACGGGCTGCAATTCGTCGGCCAAGCATATCCCAAACATGCTCTGTTGGATTCAAGTCCGGTGAGTATTCCAGGACAATCCATACGGGTGATATCCTCCAATTGAAGGCATTCGTCTAAAATGTTTGCACGGTGAGGGCGGGCGTTGTCATCCAGAAACAGAAATTCAGCACCCATGGCGTCCCGAAACAAACGTACATGTTGATCCAGAATGACATCCCGATAGATGTGGCCTGTCATCGTTACACTCTGAACATGCAGGTCAGTTCTGGAACCAAGAATAATTCCTCCCCAAACGAGCCATCCTGCATCACCGTAACGGTGTCGTTCAATGGTGTTCTCTTGGTGGTAACGGGTACCTGGCGCTCTCCATATGAAAGTCCGGCGAGAATCAGACTGCAAACTAAACCTGGACTCGTCGGAAAACATCACACCAGACCACTGTTGCGGTGTCCACAATGCATGCTCTCTACTCCAGGTTAATCGCAGGCGACAGTGAGTTGCGGTAAGTGGAACACAGTAAGTGGAACAGTTGCGTAAGTGGAACAGTGAACCACTGACAGGCCTACGAGCATATAGACCAATGTTCTCCGTCTGTTTCTTTTGGCAGTAACTGCTAAATACCGGTCTTCATTCGGCGTTGTAACTCGGCGGCAACCTGTGCTGTAACATCTACTCACATTACCATCATCTTGGAATCGTTGCCAAAGCCTGGAGATAACACTCTCGGCGATTCCAAGTTCCTCGGATGCTTCCAGCTAGGTACGTCCACATTCCAGTCGTCCGATAATTCTACCACGTAAAAATCATCCAAATGCTTCCTTTGTGCCATAACTATGCGGTTATTGCACTGAAAGGCTTTTAAAGCGCTTGTGAACAATTTTACTTCTTTGCCACCATTCCTTATATACCCCTCTCTTACACTCTCGTCATTGTGACGTACTATCCGCGCCATCTGGTGGTTTCCTGTAATTTTGCATATTCTTCTTCAAGATGTGTGTGATAATTCTCAGAGGAAATTTTTATTTTAGAGTTCAATTTCTGTGTGATTCTGAATTATCCTTAATTTATGGACAGGAGTGTAGTCCATTCTTGGAAAATAATCACAGTCTTATGTGTTAAAATGTCTTAGAAACATAAAGAAAATAAGTTTTAATAAGGGGCATGCTCACCCCTAGCTTGAATGTATTGGTAGACTCTCGACTTTCTATGCTGTCAATTAAGTTGTCGGTTATCGAAATGGGAAGCAAAGACCAGACATGGAGTAAGTTTTGTTTTAGCTCTCCTGAAGACCTTGGAGAAGGACTTAAAGCAGCAACCTGTCTACCAAGATAGCGTCAAAGATGCTATATCTGATTCAGGTCTGGAGATCGAGCTGGCCATTCCATTGGCTCCAAACCAAGACCCTCAAGATATTCTTCAATAACTACAGCTCGGTGATTTCATGTATTATCATCCATAAAATGACAAAATTGCCCATGGGCAATTTTGTGGGGCGGACATATGGATCAAGGATCTCCTCCCGACATCTCAAACCAGTCACAGTTCCTCCCTGTACACATGCAGGTTAGTTTAACCAGCCAGTGTGATTCCTGCCCAAACCATTATTCCACCACCTCGGTAACTGTGTCTTTCAACAGTGTTCGATTGATAGTATCTGGTGCTTTGTTCCCTCCAGATCAGCAGATGTCCTGAATCGCTCTCCAGCGTGACTCTTGAATCGTCTGTAAAGAGTACAGGAGCCCATCATTATCTGGTCCAGGAAACGTGTTCTCTTGCCCAAGGTAAGCGGCCCTTTCTCTGTCGTCCGTTGAGAGGGATCACGCACAACTGGTCTACTTGCATAGAGACCTGAATTTTGAAGACTCCTTCGCACCGTACTAGCGGATATTCTTCTACCTCATGCTATACAGTAGTCAGCAAGAAGTAGTACCACAGAAATGCTTCTTCTCCTTCGAGCCAAAAGAGCTATGAAACGGTCTTCTGCAGGTATTGCAGCTCGTTGTCGACCTGGAACATGTCTTCTGGACACAGAAGCTTCTGTTTGTTATTGATTCCAGAGATGGTGGACAACACTGCGAGACACATTAAGACGCCTAACAGCATCAGCCTGGGACAACCCCTTTTCTATCCACCCGACCGCCAGATACTTTAACGAATCGGGCAAACGGCTTCTCTCAGGCATTGCGGGACTCTACTGCCTATTATCAATGGATCTGTAACAAAAGTTGTAAATCAGCAAAAGTTACACACGTAATTACGAAAGCCTGATATTTGCATGTTTTTCTCAGTTCTTTTCTATAAAAAAAGTGTGGCAGCTATCGTTTCAGCATAAATTTGCATAAAATTCGTTTTTATCATTTATATAAACTATAAATTTTATTTTTACTGTAATTTTTTTTTACAGTGAGCTTCGAAAACATGTTGTTCCTTAACTTTTGACGGCAGTATATTTGAAATTTTAAAATATTCCTAACAATAACAACAATTAATAGTTTTCACTAAGAATAATTTTGTAAAGTTCTTTATTTATCGCTGAGTTATGTTGCAACAGAAAATAAATAACTCAGCTTGATTGTATTCTGAAATTAGAATGTGAATCTTTATTATTATTTGAAAATGGTTAAAAGCTGATGTGATATTAATAAATTATGTTTTCTTAGCTAATCAATAATAACAATGCGATATGTGATGATCGGGAAAAAAAAAAAAAAGAAAATAAAAAAAAAGAAAACACACAAAATCCATTATCTATTTTGCTCATATTGTCCTTACGTTTGCAGTGCAATAATGCAGAACCCTCTGCCTTCGTCGCCAAGCCCAATGATGAAATTTCTTAATGTTTCAGACATTGTGTTGTATCCATCAACTCTCGAAAAGTGCTAAACACCTTCGGTTAACTTAATAAAGCGAGTTTGGAGATTCAAAAAATGCAGAAAATAAAAAACTGGTTTTCACTAGAAAGGAAAGACCCAACCACATACTTCGAAAAATAAAAATAAATACTGTCTAATTGTCACCTTACAGAAGGTTTTCAACAGTGTTTGAGTTCCCAAATAAGGCTTTCTGCATACCCATACTGTGCTATCTGTGCTAGGTCTGGACAAATTTTTTTATTCTCTGAAAATGAAATTTCCCCTCCTAAGAACTACTGCCAGCGATCACATTCAAATTTTGACTGAGACTCAGCAAATAACACAAAATTTCGCTAAGGGACGGTTAATAAAAAAGTGCACATAAGTATTCGAAGATATTTTCTATGAACATTCATAGTGATTGATATAACATCTCCTACACAAAAAAGCACTTTAATTTGTTAAATTATTTCAAGAAATGAGGGCCTATTGACCATGAGACTCCACTTTACATTTCTTGAACATTGCCTTAAATTTCACAACCATCGTTTCTTTCTGTCGGTACGGAATTTTCATATATCACCAATCTTCAATAATTTGCAAGCCTTATTCCCAACATTGTTCACCATGTATTAACACGTTGACGAGTAAAATGCTAAATGCTGAAATTCTACCTCCAAAGATACATGATTAAGTAAAAGCAGAATTTGAATACCTGAAGACTGTAAAGAAAAGTAAGACTTAAAAAGGGCATAATAAGACTTTCAAAGAATTCGAACAGCTCCTCTCACAACTAAATGCGATACCCAAGCCACATTCTACTGTATGCTCTGGCGGTGACTATCGAAAACCGAATACTGTTACTGAATTTGCCAATATGTTATACCTTATTTAGATGACTTTGTACAGGTACTAAACCAGATTCCTATTACTGAATTTGACATTCCGAAGACAACAGTAACAATTTCATAGGGCTTGTATGATTACACAAGATTATGCTTTAACTTATAGAATGCACCACAAACCTTCATGTGGTTATGCATGAATCTTTAGAAACATCTCACTTTCTATGAGTTATTTTATGTTTTTCTGACAATGCTAAAAGCACACATCTTATTTAAGAACTATATTTCCACGTCTTAGTTCAAAGATCTAAAGCTAAATGTATCTAAACCTGTTTTTGGTGTAAAATAACTTATTTTTCTTGGGCATCTTATCATTCTCACAAGATATTAAGTTACTTCTAGATAAAGTTAACACTGTGCTAGAATGTTTTTTAGCTGGAGAAAGGCGAATAATTTATTCATGCAAATCTCAACATGAGGTGGCTCGAGCATGATAATTAGATATTAAGGCCAGTAATCTTTATCTTAACTGTATGCTGAAGTTGATTTAAATTTTCAATTGATGTATATATATATATATATAATCAGTGTAAGGTAAACGTATTCCAGTTAAACGTCATTTACTGAAATTTTAATCAGAATTAGATAGACAAATGCATGATAATGAGATTCTACAAGTTCATTATCATGCATTTTGTGCACGTATTTTCAAAAGGTTGCAACACTTGTTTAGTGAACTAACGGTTATTTATAATGAGATATAAGAAAATAATCGGAAACTGAAGACGATTCTAAAGTTGAAATTGTAGAGCACAAAAAGAAAAATGGATATAGGGCGAGTAAAGTTAGAATCAATATTAAGTAGTAAATTGTACCAAACAATTGTGCTGAATATATATTAATTCATTCTCTTAAGAGAAAAGTATAATATTTTGAAGGCGATATATAGCAGATGGATTACCATTTTGTAGTAAATTCAAACGCATTTATTCTGATGCAGAAATGGAAAATAAAGACGAATTTCCTTATTTATATCAGACTACTATTCAAGACAAAGGATATTCTAGATAGTTTCCCTGCCAATTCAGAAAAGTATATAAAAAATTTATCAAGCATTCTAATAATCGTTGAATAATCGATAAATATCGTAATTTATATTTAGTCTCATCATAAAAAATAGCACTGATCATGAAAAAAATAGCAAAAATTCTTTTGTTGTTTGATAAACTAGAATCTTACCTGCGTGCATTAAATTCCATTGGCATGACCAGTCATAAATATGGCTCTATATTATTCCCACTAGGGCAATCGTTCATATCAAAAGTGTTAAAAGTCTGGTTGAGAAACCAATCTACGATTTATACGAAATACCATTCTTACTGTGACAAACGTAAACAGTTACACACATTTTTTTTTATAAATGTCGTAAAAGAGAAGAAAATAATATCTTTTTGCAAAAACCTTAACCTTTTGGATATGAAAAAATCAAAACCCAGATAGATATTTCAGTTTTCCCAACAATTTATTTATTTAAAGTAGAAATAGAATAGATAAATAGAACTTAAGAAATACTTATTAGTTTAGAGAAAAGTGCAATATAAGGACTGCTTTTATCTACACTAAAAAATGAGACAAAGCTTTAGTCAACATCTAATAAAGAAAGAGGTGGCTTTGCTCATATAAAGGGTGGACATCGAGTTAAACAATGCAACAACAATGTGAAATGTCTTACTTCCAAAAAATAAATATCCGGCTGTTGTATGTCCGAAACTGATGTCAAATTAGCAAAAGAATTATGCTAAAGAAACTTCAGTTGAAGAAGGTAAACGGAATGTTTCAATATATAATTTGGTGAAAAGAAAGAGTGTATCATCACACGTTTACAATAAATATTGAAGTTAATGGTGCTAAGAAAAAATACGATCAATGATGTATGCTCTCTGTGAGCGCTCATATACGTTAAATGAAACTGCTGAAGTTATGAAGTTCAAACAAATTAGGCTTGAAGCATTAGCACATGCAATTTTCGGTGGAGAGAATTTTGTTAGAGTGAAATATATGTGTTATAAAGTTAAAATTAGTAATCTGCTAAATGACAGTTCATACAACATTCTATTCCTACAATATTCAAAGATTTGTAGAAAATGGTTAATTTGCATTCGGGACCTTGAATAAGGAAAATAAAGGAGAAGAATGAAGTTGATGCTTTGATTGAGGTAGGTTTTTTTTTAACAAAGGTGTAGCAGAAAAAGGATTGATATTAATAGCAAATAAACTAGAAAAATTAAAAAAGTTACACTATTACAATGAACTGTTTGAAGAATTATTGGAAAACGGAACAATATGCAGAGTTCTGTAGAGTGGATTACAAAAATTCTGCACACTACTTGCCATGTCGTGCAGTTTTCAATGATAACTAACAACTAACTCTACAACATAAGTCATACTTGTATTTAATGTTTCGAGCAACGCCAAACATCATTCTTTATTTAAATGGAAATTTAGCTAACCAACCAATTATTCTCGAGTTACTATCCCTCAATTCTTTTTGAATTAAAAAAAAAAATCTCCGATAAATATAGAGATAGATAGAGAAAGAGCCAAACAATTTCTTGTGCAGCTCTATGTTTCCTTGACTATTTTTAACCATCTCGTCCTGAGCCTGAATATATTACCTTCTCATCAGCGTCAGTAAAGGCTCTTTTCCACGATGTTTGTTAATGACTTTGCGCAACGCCTTTCACTTCCCATCCGCGTCCAGAATGGGCATGCACAGCATGTTGTAGGTCTTGTACCCGGTTCTGAGGTCAACTAGACTGTTGAATCGATCATCCTGAAAGATGAAAATCATGTATTCATTACTTTATACTTCATTGCACTTCATAGAATTATTGAGTTTATTATGATCACATTCGTCAACAACTATTTTTTCAAGTTAAAACAATAACAAACATTGATAAATCAGTTACAATAATTTGAGTGTGTAACGGGTTGGTTTATAACTGGTTTTTTATATAACTCAACTAAGAAATCTTTGCATATTCTTATATATTGGTCGGTAACTGAACCGAACTAATTTAATTTAACATCAGGTGAAATTAAAAATTATAAAAATACAAGAGTTTTGTAGGCTATTCATTTATACTTTCGCTTTTAAATGAGAATAGTCGCCTGAAAGGGTAACACAAAATTATAATACAATTTTATTGTTTATTCATTATTTTATAAAAATATATTATACAAAGTGTTGTGGCAATAACGTGTTGTATCAATAGTAACCGTGCAGGGCAAAAATACTAAAATAAAATTTCCATGGAATTATATATCTAGTGGCATTGTTTTGGGAAAAGTGCAAAATAAAAATAAAGTATGACGCAAAAGAATATATATACACACATAGCAATTGTATATGTCGCTTCGTTGTGATAAGTATGGTTGGAGTTGTTGTTGCATAGTTATAGGTGGAGTTCTGTGTTGTAAGCTTACGATGGATGGAAACACACTCAACCTAATGATCTCTTTTACAGTATGGGATTCACAGTTAAAGGTACAATACTTTAATACACAGGATTCTTAAACACATCATTTGGTTCACTAGCTCTCCGAAATCGCATTCGCAACGGACGGCCGCAAACTCTTCCTCCATCAATGACTCCAGCCGTTCTCTCATGTCATCACAAGAACATTTAAACACAACATCTTCGCAGAGGTGATCTCAACCCCAATCAAATTATAATTAAACAAGCTCACACATAAGACATTGTACTCCCACATAGGAAGGATAAAAAATGACTACCCTGAATAAAAGTCTGCCTTCTTTGCAGCGTATAATTCTTTAACTACACATGATCCAACAACGTATTATCCACGAAAGTGAAAGCAGGTAGCAGATGGACAACTACATCATTCTATAGTAATTGAGATTCGATGTAGGATTTGATTGGAATACCTCTAAGAAGTCAGATCTAGAGTTTGTGACGGTTAAACAATGGGACCCTATCATCTAACTAGTCGATTACAAAAGAGTCGGGAAAACGGCTCAGTAGAGCGAAAGTTAAACTTTCTCAGTTTGCAGTGCAGAGATCATAGATAAAGTACATAATTTGCTATTCGCAAACGAAAATTGCCGTTATGCGCAGACTATTAATAATTTTCAACAACTACGTTGACTATCAACAATGACTACTTTGATAGTGGCATATGAAAACGCACATAACATTCAACTCCGTTCAAATTGTTCCCGAAAGTCTAAGGCTACCATTTTTATTTACTTCAAAAATTTTTGTCTTTCATTCTTTCTGCAGTTTAGCATGATTCCAATAAAGTTTATTTTCTATGCACTGGATGTGACATCATAATTATTCTCTTGTTTATATATATAGAGAGAGAGAAAGTACATAAAAATGACTGGTGAGCTGTACTTTTTCAAGGCATAAATTTCTCTCTCTCTCCATATATATATATATATATATATTTATGATATATATACATGAATTTTACATTTATGTTCATTTTCAATTTTATATTCATATATATATATATATGAATTTTCACCTTGCGCAGTTTTTGTATATTTCACCAAATAGAATGCTTATAACTTTCTGTCCGGTTATTGCAGGAGAGAAATCTTGACTTGTATGAACAGTCCTCATGTTCTAGGAAAAAAGTGTGTCACTAACACATTATTATTATTTGAATATTTCCGTTATTGTTTTTTTTTTTTCAATTTAATCAAACCAGACTGATATATTACAAGTATGCAATTTTATTATTAAAATTACAAGTCAAACAAACGATGTATTAATAGTTTTATTCTGTAAAAATACATATAGAAAAATAGTAATAATCCAACAAAGTTTTTTACATCTATTGGATAAACGGTAACAAATAAGCGTGAACCGTAGCCGTAATAGTTGTAGAAATAATAATAATGTTAATAACTTTAATAACATGGCTTGACTAAAGGTAACTTAGCACAATTTAATTAATTTCATAAACAATCATTGTCAAATCATTGAAATTCACACCTTTAATATGAATAGTTGATAAATATCTTGAGAGATGATGTGATTTGTTTCTAAGTGTCCATACTTAATGTATTAATCGAAAGGATTGTGATGAAATTTTATCTTAATATCAGAAATTGGTAAAAATAATTTTTTTTGTTCATTAAAATTTTAAATAGTTTACATAATATACTACAATAAAAGAAACTGCAAGAAACGAATATTGCTAAAACTATTATTCGAACTGTCGATCAATTTGTTCAGTTGCATTCTAAATGAATATATGCTTATATATAGGAAAAGACGGTAATTTCCAGCTAAAATTAATGGAGTGTTGTTACAGAAAATTTCTTGATATTGTTTTTATTTTACATAAAATGAAATAAACATAAAAATTCTACACAAAAAAACAATAAAATCCTGAAATTTTTTTGTAATATCAAAGTTCAAATTTGATTTATTCCTTTAAAAACGAAATCTATTTTCTTGTTTTACATAGCGTGAAAAGATTAAGAGTTTTCTGTTTGAGGGAAATAAAAGAAATATTACTTAAAATGAAAGTGCCGTAAATATATTTAGTCTATTAAAATTCATAAACTAAAACTGGAAACCTTTTTATCTTTCAGTGAAAAAGTAGTGTTCTAGTTTGATGGTGTTATGGGAATTGTTAAACTTTATCAGTTTCTGTAATTTCATTAAGAACATCATGATTATTTTTCAAAATAAATTTCAGAATCTCAATTATATAGCATTCATGCATATTGATATTGGATATACCGAAAAGATGCGACACCTTACATTTTCTGAAAGTGAGTTTAAAAGTTGATTATAACTGGAAGAAAAACTAGACATGTGAGAATTTGGATCAGAAAAAAATTATTTTGTTTACTCTTACTAAAGACGCTCTTTAAAAATTATTCTAAAAACACCTAAAAAAATTGTTTCTTACAAAATTCAAAATTAATTACAAAAATACAAAATTACAAAAATTGTGAAATACCGCTCATTGTGAATGTTTTGAACATTTTAGAGTGATTTTTAGAAAATATCTTTATTCATGAAAAATATGTTAATCTTAATTACTAAACACTATTACTTACACATCAAAAACAATGCTTGTCAACATACATGAAAGCACAAATAAAGTTTAATGTTAGGATAGGTTAGCAAGAAACGAGCCAATGCCGGAATTAAGGTTGGCAAATTGCTGTAATTGCGAATTGTCAAAACTCCCGTTCGTGATCTATTTTTTTTTTTTATCAAACAATAAGAAA
This sequence comes from Caerostris extrusa, assembly GCA_021605095.1. Taxonomy (NCBI): domain Eukaryota; kingdom Metazoa; phylum Arthropoda; class Arachnida; order Araneae; family Araneidae; genus Caerostris; species Caerostris extrusa. The sequence continues at coordinate 6,672 of BPLR01021218.1, read as the reverse complement.
CTATGAAATATAAAAACAGATTAATGACAAATTTTTATGTAAATTTAAAAAAAATATTTTATTTATTTTGATTTTGATTTAAATTGAATAACATTTCCAGAAAGAAGAAGAAGAAATATATCTCCGTAATTTGCAAGAATTCCTTAAATTATAATTTAAAAAAAAAACTTACTTTACAGCAATCGGATATATTGAGAGATTCTTGACTTTCGGCCACGTGACCCACAATGCCCTTGCCCCAAGGAATACAAATTTCTTCTTTTCTCTGCATTTGTTCTATGGTGGAACTGCAGGACACATCGAATAATTGGCTTACGAGACACCTGAGAAAAAAGAAATTAAAATAAATGACATTTAATTAGCTGTTTAAAAAAACCTAAACAATCCATTATTAATATCATTAGATTTATGTGCTTATATATTTACTTAAAATTTGGATATATGAGCGTATTTAACATTAAAAATAACTGATGAAGTGAAATTAATAATTGTGCAAACAAAGGTGGTTTGCTTCCTTACATTTCAGTGAAAGATAAATCAAATCGATTTTCTATGCAAAAGTCATAAATTATGACCTATCGGTAAAATTTACAGTGACTTACACAATTATAATTATATAATTTGCAAGATAAAATACAAGAAAGGGCTTAAAGTAATTCGTAATAGCAAATACTTAATAACTTTATTGTAAAAAATGAAAATATATTTAAAAAAACAACGTTTATGAGTGGAAAACATTTCCTTATCCTGTATGATGCTTTGACATTGATTCAAACAAAGCATTTTTCTTTAAAAAAAGCCTTTAAGTATATCTTCAAATTTTTATATCATGAAAGAATTAAACCTCAACCATACAACATTTATTTTTCACCAACATTGAACTTCTTTTCAACACATAACACGTAATTTGGGTTGTATCTACGATGTTATGTTCACCACACTTATTCCATAAATAGTCAACTCCGGGTTTTATTTAGAACTTTATGCAGTCTCTTTACTTACAAATTTGTATAATGGAAGCAGTCATGATCCACATTTATCATGGTTATCAATATTTCATTAAACAATTAACAGAGTTTAGAGACAAAATCACACTAAGAGCAATGGACTTCGTCATTGGTATTCTCATCTCTTTTTAAAATAATTAGCGGCAATTTGAGCTTTACTTTAGTTGAAATCTACATCGTGTAAATTTAAATTCTAAAAATGATATCCTTTTAGAACAGACCTACTGTGTCGAAACTTTTAAAAATTGGCGTCCATTAAATGGATGATTCTTTTTTTAAAGAGAAATACTGATACTTATGAGTCATTGCGATCGAATTTGAAAGCATCTTCCTTTCAAAATTGTTTTAAATTCTCACAGTACTTGACTGATATAATCCTCGTATTTAACTATCTTGATAACTTTTTGACTGAGGAATAACTAAATGAAATAGAATAAACATTCATTTGCATTGTGTAGTATTGTAGAATATCTACTTGTAATTCTGCAGATTAACAAAACGTTAAATAAACGAGTTAAATCATTTGTTCAGAGTTTGAAGCAATTTTTTCCTTTGATGCTTTCAAATCTCATTTAATTGAATAATTTAGTATCAAAGTTTAATACAGTTCCATAAACTATTGAGAAAGCCTAAATTAAAGCCAAATAAATATATTTTCGAATATCTTATAAGAAGGAGTGAATTGGGTAATAGTAATATTATTGACGATTTTTCTGCGATATAATACCTCATTAATGATATACTAGATAAACATAATAAAAATGTTTTAAACATTAATTAAAAACTTATAAAGAGTACTAACGTGCAAGCAAACGAAGGCTTTTAATGCACATTATGACAGATCAAATATACACATAGCATACCTAAGGATATACATAAATCAAACCAACCATATTATTCTAGAATGGCTGGTACACTACCAGCGCATTTTTACCGCGGTAAGTTAGGATGAAAACCTCCAAGAATGGCATCTGGGATGTTCACACTTTCCCCTCTCTACTTCCAATGCAACAGATTAACATGAAAGCTTTTATTTCAAATGATTCATCATATTTCGAACATAGAACTCTTAAGTTAGAAATCAAACATGCTATTCACTAAGATGCTTTAGCCCCCTTTTAATGTATTTAAAAAAAAGAAAGAAAGCGATTGCAAATCAATTTCGTATCAAGATCAATAAAAGGTTATTTATTTATTTATTATTTTTTTTGTACCTGCTGGAGTCCCCTTTTTCTCCCTTGGCCAAGAAGAGGGAATACCTGTCAGCGTGAACGAGAATACTGACGTTCTGCAGGACTTTGTGGCAGAAGCTGCGCATGTCGAGATCGTTGCACATGTCTTGGACCAGCTCGAAGACGAGCTTCCGCTCGTCGAGAGTCCGCAACTCCTGGAGAGCGTCCCGGGCAGAGTAACTGCCGTTAGAGGGCAGGACGTCGCCTTGGGGCGGCTGCGACAAGAGACGCTGGCTGTCATCGAAGGTCGTACTTAGGATGGGCCTGCAAGTCAGAAGAAGCATTAATGTAGGTTTTGAATCTTAAAGGAATTTTCTAAAATAGAGTAGGTACTGTCGTGAAATATGATTCGTACTTTGATACCTAGTTGTTGATTTCTGTCTAATATATTTGAATATTAGATATTGAGAACAGTTCCAATAAACGAAATTTTTTCATAGAGAACTGTGAGAATTTAAATTAAAGAAGTTAATTTACAGTCAAAGAACTAATTTCTTCGGAATTAAGAGATTAATGTTAAATTTATAAATTTTTCATAAATTAGGAAAAAAAGCTTATTTATTTATTATAGAAAATGTATATAATTATTATGAAAGCAAAATAATCATCAAATTTTTGCACCATCATATTCAGGAATTTGATAAAGTTTATAAAAAGGATAATATACGTTGAGGGAGAAAAATTTTTTACCTTTATGAGTACAAAATGAAGTACAGAATTCCGATTATTAAATTTGAAAAATTATAATTATAAAATTTAATTCATTTTATATATTTATAAAAATTCAATTAAATTTTTTAGCAATAAATACTAATATTCTCCTCTCTTTAATTAGGTTTTCTAATAAAATTTAAAAATATTCTACAAGTAATATTGAACGTGATCGCCTTATCATAGAAAAAGAAATGTAAAATAAATTTCAGGATCTTGTCTCTTGTTAATTTTACTAAATGAATTAAATTTTGCCAGGGTATCATTTGTACTTTTCATTTATTTCAACATAGCATCCTTCACAGTGCGGTGCAAGTGATATTTTATGAGCATTTTTAATACGTACAAATTGTACATCTCTCCAATTCGAAATTGGTGACTTTTGAAAAATTTCTGTTCTCAACTATCTAATGTTCTTAGTAACATCCCAGATCAAGGCACCGAGATCACCTGTTTAGAGGAATTCCTTCAGGCCTTCCCGACTGCTGGGCATCTGCACGGCAGCAGCCACAGCAGCTCCTCTGGCCTGAGCCGGAATATATTTCGAAGGTCCAGGTATGCCTTCTACAGAAATAAATTATGATATTGAAAATAGCCTTTAAAAATAATAAACACGTGATCTTGTTACATTTCTTCTTTTAAGCCACGGTAAAAAAGGTAAAACAAGGCTCACACAAGCATATTTGATATGTTCTTGAATCATTTGAAATGGCCGTGAAAATGATGATAATGCCATGCTGGTAATGTATGATTTATCTGCACCTGTTTAATCCCAAAACGACGTTGTGTTTATCTAGTATATCGTAGTGTCGAACTCGTACTGACACCACTCTTATAGATTATTCGAAAATACTAATTTCATTCTCGGAACTGTCATTAACGCGATATAAAATTCATTCAGTAAATATTGAAAGGAAAAAGCCAGATGTTGCTCGTTTTCTGTGAATGCACAACTTTACACGGCAATGAATGTTTTGTTCTTCATTCCCCGATATTTCTCTCACGTCAAATGAACACTACGGCGGTCGGTGAGAAATCCCCCTTCATTCTTCCCAAGAATCATCCATGGGCATGGGTTTGATTACACTTAAATTTTGATGATTATCAAACCTTACTAATATTAAAGAATAGTGACGAGTGTGTTTTTATACTATGTTGGTGTTTGTGAAATTTGTATGAAGAACTGCATGGGAGTCCTATCCGGGATGTGTGAACATAGCGACTGAAAAGTTCAATGTTATTTGATAAGCAATACTTTTGGGTGCACAGCTTTTAATAAAGTAAGAAATGTAGCCCACCCCACTGCTGTTTTTGCAAAAGAATTACTTGGTTAAATTATTGTGAGATCACTGTAGTACATAGAAAAACTGATCATCTCAAACCACTGACTTTTTAATGTTAAGCTGTACAGTAAATATAGCACAAATCTAATGATGTATAATAGTTGTTTGGAGACAAGCCCAGCTAGTGCGCTGTCACTATTATTTCTGCTCAAGTTGTCGATAATGGACTTTCCTGTCATGTTTTCATGGGGGTCGACTTGATTAGTGGTATTCGAACAAATCTTTTAAGTAAAAAAATCTGTTCTATTGTTCGACAATTCGTTATCTGGCGTAAACTATTTGATAGCTTTTCTGGCGTATAGTGTTGTAAATCACTCTAAAACTCGATAACGACACTACAAATTTTAACATCTTCTGAAAAATCAGTAAAATAATTTTCTGATCCCAATGTCTATTTCGTCTCAGAAAGCAATCTATCAATGTATTATTTTGAAATATATCAGGCACAATGAGCGGCTTACCGAGCCTGGCTTCCACTCAGGCTGCACCCTTGTTTAGGAATAATCCAGTACAAATTTCAGGATTTATTGTTTTCCAGTTATGTTTGCTTCTGAAGCACATGTCATGAAGCTGCTGTATATAGCTTTGCTGCTGTTCAAATACTGTCTACCTGGCCTGGTCAGAGGCTCAAAAATTCATTTGATGTCTGAGTATGTTATCTCCCTAGTGGTGATTGATACTAATTCCATGTTATTAAAGTTGGCACATTATTATTATTTCTTACAGCTTATTGCATTTCAAGGTTCACATTCACTGTTGCATTTAAAAGCCAATGGATGCCTGGGATATTAATACATCACTATCTGTCATGTATTCGATAATAATGTGTTCATTCTCTCCTCAGACAGTAAACAGTGAAATGCCTGCTGCTGCTGTGAGATATAAAATAATGTAAATGTAAAATTCATATTATATATCATAAATATATATATATGGAAAATTTACCACCTGCCTGCTATAAAACCGAGGGGAATGCAGTATCGTAAACTGGGTAAGAAGAGTAAGTGACGAATTAATGTTTCAAATGCGTTTCTCTCGTGTGACTTGTGGTTGTAAGTACTCACTAATGGCGCTTCTAGAGTAACTCTTATCGACTATTGATGATAGGGCATCAGTGCGCCGTCTGCCCATTTGGATCTGACCACAAACTGACAGCCTGCTCCATGTGCAGCCAAAAATTGCTGCGCTAGCTCTATGTAGCTGTGTATGTGTGGCTCACTCTGTTGTGATGGTATGAGCGCAGCTCATGCTTTTTGTGTTTCGAAATCCATACTGTAAGATGTAATTTCATCCATCTCAGCTGTTCTATCTGGCTCTGAAGCTACCTTACCCTTCGCATCTCTTAATTACACCATATTGTACGTGAAAATTACGTGTTATGACTATTGTTAAAGAAAGTAAATAGCCTAGCTCTTTGGCTTGACCTGATGTTAGGTTACCATTTCTGTGCAGGTTTCTTAGTTGAGTTTTGTAACTATTTTGTTATTGTTTTTAACTGGATGGAATCTATGAAGTGCAATGGCTGCGTCATTGGTCAAGCAGTGGCTGGCAGCCTGCACAGATGGCCACTCTGGCACAGCCATCAAACAGCCTTTGGAAATAGAAATGAAGATGGTTCAAATACATTCAGCTGCTGCTTTATCCGAGGACAGTGAATTTGATTGCCCTGCATTTATAAGGAAACAAACTATGACACAGCTTTACTGTTGCTGGCACTGCATTCTCCCCAGACTGTGGCTGTGAATCTTGGCCTACCAGTTATCCTTTACACTATATCATCATTCTTCTCCCTTTCTTCACTTCATACTACAAATGCGCCCGTATGCTTTGACATAACCCACTGGTTTCTCCATATCAGCAACCTAAGCCCAGCTGAAAAATACGTATTGATCTTTTTTCAACATTGTAACGTGCTCAAGAGTATATTGGCATTCCTTTGAAATGCTGCTCTTTAGCCTCGACAACAACCGGTGCATGGCCTGGCTCTGACATGTGCTATTCTATTTCTGCAAATTATCTTTGGCGACATATTGTCCAGTTATTTGTATATTTATTTTCAACATTTCAGCAGTGATTTGAGAAGTACACTTGTGTTAATGCTAAATTACATTATTTATCAGTGTATCACATTCGACAAAGCATTTCTGCACATATACGTTTGCAAACCACTATATATGTGTGGTGTTACTACTTGGCAACACTATTTTCTTTTGTGCTCCCCAACAAATTTTCTTATATCCTCAGTGGACCATGCCTCAGCTCAAAGCGGAGCTTGGCCAGGATCGACCATCGTCAGCTCATTACACGCCTGTAGCCATCGATGAGCCGTCAACTCGGCGGCCTTGTAGTCACTCCTATTACTTCAACTTGTATTCTGGC